>BQNB010035100.1:0-49736 GCA_026074375.1 Tanacetum coccineum | reverse complement strand
TTTAGGATGTCATCTACCGGCTCAAAATCAACTAGTTATAGCTTTATCCTAGCCACGGGATATGTGGTATAAATAAAAACGCTTGTCAAATCTTGACTATGTACAGTAAAAAAGGCAAGTTATTTATAAAAGCAATCCCGTTATCTACCTTGTTGTTTCTTAAATACCACTTTATTCATCTCATCAATCATTTATCATTCAACCGTCATTTGCATCATTATCTCTGTCTTTATGAATCATACCATAACCTCTAAGTGCTTAAAAGTTCAAAAATAAGCATTATTCTTTAAGCATTTTAGCATCACATTCTCTTACTTTTCAAAACTTATGATGTCATTCTTATTACGTGTTATCTTATGTTGATAGGATGCCTCCCAAAAGGACGTCAACATCTGAAACACCAGCCATAACTCTGGATGCCATCCGGCAACTGACTGCTGATTTTACTGCAGCCCTGGAAGCACAGACTGCTGCCATGGCAAGTGCTAGTAATCTTACTGGAACTCCTGCAGTGAAAACGGGAAACTACAAAGAGTTTATCAGCTGTCAACCTTTCTGCTTTAATGGTACAGAAGGAGCAGTAGGCCTTATTCGCTGGTTTGAACGAACCGAATCAGTATTCTCTCAAAGCAGATGTGCTGAGGAAAGCAAGGTAACATTTGCTACTGGTACTTTAACTGACGATGCCTTATCCTGGTGGAATGCATATGCCCAACCTATGGGAATAAAGCAAGCTAATCAAACCACCTGGATTGAGTTAAAAAGGCTTCTGACGAACAAGTATTGTCCCCGGACTGAGATCAGAAAAATGGAAGAGGAACTTTACAATCTGAGTGTAAAGGGAAATGATCTTAAACCCTATGTTAGAAGATTCCAAGAATTAACCACCTTGTGTCCAAACATGGTGCCAAACAATGAGAAACTCTTGGAAGCTTTTATCAGAGGTCTACCCCAAAGCACTAAAGGAAACGTTACTGCTTCAAAACCACAAACTCTAGAGAAAGCCACCAACATAGCTCAAAGGCTAATGGATCAAATACTCAAGCGTAATTCGGTACAAGAAGCCAATGATCGTAAACGTAAGTTTGAAGATAGAAGAAACACCATCGACAACAACAACAACTACCCTAAATATCACAACAACAATAACCACTCCAACAATTGAAAAAATGACAACTACCAAAATAACCACAACAATCACAACCGTAATGATGATTACCACCACCAGCAGAATTGAAGACAAGAACCTGTTAGGACTTATTCTCCTAAAAGATACCATGGAAACCTTCCTTTATGTACAAGATGCACCCTGCATCACATAGGAGATTGCACTGTCAAGTGTCGAACTTGCAACAAAGTTGGTCATCTGACTAGAAATTGCAAAGACAAAAGATCAACCACTGAAAACAACTCTTGAGGATATTCAAGTTTATCAGAATCCTCTTCAATCTGAAAACCTCGATCATCAAGCTTTAATCCTTGTTGTTTACTGTTTTATTCTATAATCCCACTACAAGATACGTAACATAAGTATCAACTCTTTTAAAGTTTCATATGTAAAGTTATCCATGAAATAATAAAGTAATAATTCCATTACATCTTGTTATCTGGTGGTATCAAAACTCGACATTGTTTGTCAATTCTATCATGTTCAAACTCTGAATACTCTCCTCATACCGTTACAACATAAATTTTCATCCTCAATTATATGGGCATCAGTACAATCAACATCTCAATATTATGTAACCATTCATTACCATATCATGTTTTTATGCTTAGGTAAGACGATTTATGATCATCTTATTGAAATGAATTAGAATGCTTCTTCATTTGAATAAGGAAATTATAAATCCCTGAACTATAAATTTATAAATTCTCAGTTACAAGGAGTTGGACGCTTCTTTTTGTAATTGACTAATTATAAATAAGTAGGCTTAAGTATATAACATATGTACACAAGTTTCTATCAATCCATTTGTATAAACAATCCCTTAATCATTATCATTACCTTCATTTTCATTATTACCTTCATCATCTGTTCATTTCAAAAATCTGTATCTCACATGATTAGAAACACTCTCAAATTCATAATCATTCCTTGACATCACTCATTCCATGATCTCTGTATTCTAAAAAATTTCTATATTCTGCAACGTAATAACAAGGAAACACACAAGAATCTATGCAATATCAAATGATTTCAATACCACTAGGTATGAAAATTTTGATAAAGACTTGTGATAGCATTCTTATTTGATGTTGACTTTTAAAGGTTAATGAATAACGATTCCTTACGATCTGAGTAGCGCAACGTATTCCATCCACCCAGATTCTACCAGAATCTAGAGAAATTCTATTGACTGTCACCAAGAGGTATGATCTTGAAAATAAGTAGACGTGTGAAAGGAGGTAATTATAATTATGGTGTACAACATAATTATAAATGCATCACACACGTGAACTTGTAACCTTGATTAGCCTAACTTAAATTCATTCAATTCAACTTTAAATTAAATCTCGGGATGAGATTTCTATAAGGGGTGGAGACTATAACAACCCAAGAATTTTCATCAAATGCAAAACCTATTTTACTATTATCACAATTATACGGGGAAATTTTTCGCTTTATTACATTACTTGCATTGTCAATGTCTCAGTATGTCATGTAACTTACATAACTAAAGTAGATGAGCTCACGCAACCTATCTATGGCAATCCTATCTTCATATATGTCAAGAAAATATCATAACATGTCAAGTCAATATCATCATAATCTTTTAACAAGGTACATTATTCCAATAATGTACTATTCACAACGTTATATCAAAACGGGCTTTAAACCGTTATCGTATACCTCTAAACCCTAATTCCATGAAGGATTAATATCTAAAGTTAATATACAAGATACTAAAGCAAATGTACAAGTAATATAACATCTCATATGAAATATAAAATCTCTTTAAATCAAAGTACAAGTCTTTAAAAGCTCAATACACAAGTCATTAAACATGATCTCTAAAATAGCCGTTTTACCTCCGTTTTCATTCCAATTTCTTCACCACCACTTATGTACAAGCTACTACACTCAATATACAATGTGTAAACCCTAATTATTCTATTCATAATCTTTCATACACATTTTTACTCTTAAAACCCTAATTCAAAACTCAGAAACCCTAACCCGAGCTAAATACTACACTATGACTCGTTTCTTCGTTTTTATCCATTGTAAACCTAAACCAATACTCAAATAAGTTGTAATAACATTAATTACAACATTTTCAACCATATTACATCATCATTTCACCATATTAACAACAGTGTACAAGAAATAAATCTAGAAAACCCTAATTGTGCCCTAATTGGAACTTTGGACCCGTTTACTCGTTTTCGCCCATTTTAAACCCGAACCACCTATCAATTCTTGTTATTAATCCTTAATACAATCCTTACAAACATTAATCCATCATTATATCACAAATGTACACGAATTATAAACAAGAAAACTCAATCCGAGCCCTAATGGAACCCGCGACCTCTTTTCTTGCAAAATGACCCATTTTAAGCTTTCCTTTGCAAACAAGCACCTCCATGACCTCACCCTTACACCCCTAAGCAGCTTACAAGCACCTCACTTCATTCCTTGGTCATAAAATTAGCCACATGACCTCCTTGTTGTCCCTTTTCTAGCCGTGACACCCAAACACCCCTAAAAACCTTCCACCTTGCTTACCTAGCCTCCATAGCCCCTCATACTCATCATATAGCTTCTCCTCATCACCCTCTAGCCCTTACACACGTCCCATATCAGATCATAAGCATACCTTGGCCTTTAAGGGTCCTTTACCTATAAATAGGAACCATAACACTTCATTTTTCTTCATCCCCCACTTCCTCCTCTATAACCCTTACATAGAAGCAATCCTTTGCTCTAATAGATCCTAAGTGATCTTAAGAAGGCTCAAGTTCAGAAAGGAAGCAAAAGAAACCAAGAAACGAAGCCCGGGAGTCGTTATTCTAGGCGTACGAAGCCGAAAGTCCCGATTCTGACCCGTTTCCAAGCCATAAGCTCAAGACCAGGTTCTCTAAACTTATGATCTATTTTTATAACGTCATAATGTTCATATGATCTTGCTAAAATCATAATATAAAGCTTTGAACTCAAAAACCTATGTGTTATACCTTTTTGATCCAAAACCGTACACCCGAAACCCTAATTTCATGTTTTTACTTAAACTATGAGCTAAACTTGTAAACTATTGTTATAATCTATCCTAATAAGCTTATATAATGTTAAAATAAGTGCTTTGATAAGTCATGAAAGAATTTAATCTTAAAACCCGCGCGTTTTCATTTTAAAACCCTAATTTGACCCGTTTTACTTCCTAGCTTAACGAATCGTTAAATTAAACTTGTGTTATGTTAAAACTTCATATTTTAGTTTATTATAACTTATAAATGTCTATTGAAATGTTAAAATAAGCTTGCATGGCAATTTGGACATGTTTTGTAATTATAATCCATGCAAGGGGTATATATCGTAAATTTCAGAAACTTATAACTAAAAGGACTAAAAGTGTTATTTTATCAAAGTTATAACTATAGGGGTCTATTATGTCACTTTTCAAAGTCCAAGGTTTACTTGGTATATCTTTCAAAGTTAAAGGACCAAAGTCATAAAAATGCAAACCCCAGGGGCCCCCCCCCCCCCCCCCCCCCCCCCCCCCCCCCTGCCCCCCCCCCCCCCCCCACCCCCCCCCCCTCCCCCCCCCCCCCCCCCCCCCCCCCACCCCCCCCCCCCTACTTGCAATTTTCAACCAGGGGTCTAAAATGTAAACATTTTGAAAACGTATAAAACACATTCAAAAACAGTTACGCTAGACATTATATCCTTTAATAAATCTTGGACGTGCTTAAACATTTCTGTATGAATAAAACGCTAAAAACCGATCATCCTGGAAGTTATTGTACCACAAGTACTGGGAGCTCATATTAAGAGTTATTCTTGTATTACGTTCATGACTGAGTTATTGGGTTTATGATTTAAATGTGCCTAGCTCTCAAACTATTTTTCTGAGATGAACCTTTATGAATTATGATGGCTACGAACGGTGTACAATAATTCCAAACTCTTCAAAATCAAACTCATAACTCTTTAAAACTAAAGTTCTAAGGAGTAAATCTCCTAAGACTCCACATATTTTGAACTCAGGTTTGCATGACTGTGGCTATGTTTATTATCATTTTGTCTATATCAACCTTCACTGGTTAAGATTGCTGATCAAGGTCTGTTCAGCATATCATTTTGAGCCATATTTATTAACATCTACATATCAAGGTGACAAGTTACATAAACTCGCTTTACTGTATTTCACATGTTTTCATAAACCCTGCCAAGGGGGATAATATGCTTTGTTACAAACTCTTTTATCATACTCATTTATCTTGATAATCAAATGTGATTACTTTCAAAGACTTAATTGAATTCATATGCTCACATATCTTATAGAACGTTGACACTTCTAATATAAAATCATGAATGCAAGTGTTATGATAAACTATATGCTATCCTGATATATTATTGTCTAGGTACATAGAAATATCTATTTGGGTAGTATCTCCCAATATCTCTTTAGTATCTCTTTGGGTAATATCTCCTAGTATCTCTTTGGGTAATATCTCCCAATATCTCTTTGGGTAATAAACTTCCCATGTCTCTTTGGCGTAAGTATCTCCTAATATCTCTATTAACATCTCTTTATTTCTTTATGTTGATCCATGGTTTAGGGTGATAATATGTACACTATGGACAATAATGTTCTTCATAACAATTATTCCTGCAATACCAACATTTCTAATTATAATAACTTGTATTTAACTATTACATTTCAAACCTATGAATTTCACTCAACCTTTGTGTTGACCCTTTTTAGCATGTTTATCTCAGGTAATTGAGCAAGTTGCGGTACGGAGTGGCATGGACTCGAAGGTGGCTAAACTGTTATCATTCAAACATGATGTTTTAGATTTTGGGACCTGCATTTCGTAAAAACTCTGAATATAATGAATGATAACTAAATTTTTCCAACAACGTCTCTTTTAAAGTTGTTTTCTATGATTATGATTGTTGTATCCATGAAGTAATACCCCAGATTATCTTTCGCTGCTATATTGTAAAAATGGGGGTGTTACATGCAGCGAGTTTTAATATCATATAAAACAGTATTATGTAAAGTTATGAGAAGTTTTTAAAGACCATTGTATCACACAATGTCTTGAAAATTTTTTGAGACCATTGTATTCCTAACAATGTCTTGGAAAGGTTTTAGAGACCATTGTGCAACTCACAATGTCTTGGAAAAGTTTTAGGATTTATATAAATAGCCTTTATATAATTTAAATAGTTGTAGCATACCCGGATGGGGGTGGTCAGCCCCAATAGATCCATTCACAGCATTCACGTTTACTTCACAAAAAGTAATTAATTGGTTCACGGTATAGGGGACTTAATGGCAGTAGTGGTACTTAGGCAATAATAATATCAGGAAAAGTATTCATTTAAAGCACTTGCGTCCATAAGTAAAAGGTAAAATAGCTTGTGTCTCCCCCAAGAAGTTTATAAAACAGTTTAACAAGTAAAATTGGGGCTATGAACCCACCTTAAGCAATTTGATATAAATATCGAGAATAAAACGTTGAGAAGCCGAGAGAAATCCTAGAAGCAACCTAAAAATAATGTCGTGTCTTAGTATTTATAAATATTATTCGAATGAGTGTAAATAAGTTTTCATAAGGTATATATATATATATATATATATATATATATATATATATATATATATATATATATTATAACATTGTACTTAAAGTTTGTATAAAGTTTATAAAACACTGGGGACTAGTTTTGACCATTTTATAAATATTTACAAGCCCTAGAATGTAAGTTGTTTAGTTTTCAGATTTTGTTCGACTTTAGTAATCCGTATCTCCTAAACCGTAAATGGTCTCGATTTGGTTTTTACGTCTTTAGGAAGGTAAGTGAGTCTAATATACTGAAATGTGGGTTCTACCACTTTAATTATTAGGTAAATAATGTTAAATGATTAAAACATTTCCATGTGCCAAAGCTGGTAAATTCCAGATTACAACAGTCCCGCGAAAATGGGCGTTTCTCATAAATTATAAACCCGATAGGGCTGCTTCAACTTTCCAAATTTAAGTTAAAGAGTCCTCTACATTTTCTCTTTTGATACCAACATTGGGTTCTGTACAAGTTTTAAGAGTTATTAGCCATTGAAATCTAGTGTGCAAATCTGACACATCGTTACTGTTTATTTTCTAATTAAATCGTCGGGTATCGTCACGACGCAATCCACCCAGGGAATCAAAGCTAAAACATAGATCTACAACCCTATATTTTTATCCAAGACTCACGGTGTACTAATTTTTACAGGTTACTCTTTCTAACCTATTGGTCAAAACTGTCTTCACAAAGTGTGTTAGAAATCATGTTTTTTCCAATCTTTTCTTGATTCAAAAATTAAGTACAATGTATATCTTATAATATAAATACATGAAATATGTATAATACATATAAATATCAAAAATGAAATAAAACTATGAATAAATTACAAATGAAATAAGAAAAATAATAATTCCTTAAAAGGAGAATACGGTGTAATCAAGAAATAACCAAGAACTACACGAAGAAAATCAAGAATCCCAACTTGTTCTTCAACCCAAAACTAATAACCCTTGCAAGCTTTATAAAACCATCATAAACTCATCCTTAATCCAAGAATGTGATGAACTTCTTTGATTATTTGGTGAATAACAAACCAAGAACATTAACTAGCTTCCTAAACCTTCAACCTTGATAATATTACTTGATAAAATTTGATGGAATGAGTGTTGTTGTAATGTTTTTGGTTTGGCTAGAGAGGAAAAGGGAGAACAAGATATATGTTTTTGATTTGTGAGAAATGAGATTAAGCAGTGGAGGTTGAAGTGATCTAGGCATGCAAGTACATGCAAATCTTGAGAAACATGTGTCCTCATATGTGTTAATATACATGACACATTTATTGAAAGTTAACCCACCAGATGGACAAGTGTCCATGTGGTTTAGGTGTGTCTTGTATGGGAATAGAAGCCAAAATGGTTTAGTGTTTGTGTTAAAATTTTGATTAAGTGGGTGTTGTTAAGGCTAATGCACAAAAAGGTAGGGTATTGCAAGAGTTAAAACGCAAACACGAAGGGTAAACGCAATAGGGAAGAATAAAAGTACAACATATAAGGTACTTATGTAAAATGATAAAAATGCATTGAGCATGTAGACTAATATTTAGTTTAAAGTCGAGTTCATATTTAATGTAAGTTTTACTACGTACGCGGGATAACCTATCGAGTTACCCGTAAAAATATTTTTTTGCGAAATCAAAATAAATAGTAAAAGTACGAGGTTAAATAATGACCCAAAAATTACGAATTGCTACAAAAAATACTTACACAAATGTATAATAACAACTCATATATATTACACATATATAAAACTATTAAATTACCTAAAAACAATATATGTCAAGTCAAAAACAAATTTACCTCTAGGCAAATTATAGAACACCTCTTTGTAAACCACATTTTTTGTAAGGTTATTATCACAAAAACCACCATTGTCAATATAAAAACGGAGACCAGATCGAGATGTAACATGGGAAGCAACAACATATAGCTAACCATGAGTAAATAAAGGTTTCAAAAGAAAAGCACAAACATGCTTGAATGTTTGACTCTGACTTTTGTTAATAGTCATACCAAAACAAACTTTTATAGGAAATTGATGACATCTAAACTGAAAAGGCCACGACAAATCAGTTTGCGTCATATCAATCGTATGTATTAGAACTTTATCACCTACATAACTGCCAGTTATAATTTTTGCCTCAATGATCAGATGATTAATTTTAGTTATAATCAACTATGTTCCATTACACACACCGCGCTGCATATTAAGATTATGCAACAAAATAACAGGAACCCCAACTTTAAGCTCAAGCTTATGATTAGGAATGCCAGAAAAGCGCAACATATTTAGGAACTCAGTTGGATACATTATCTACATTTCTTCCAAATTGTTGGTGGTTTGACATACACTGTCAGCACTATATAACTCGTAAAGCTTACCAGGTATATTTTCAAGAACATGCGAATTAATGACATATACGACATCATTTGTTGAACACAAAATGCAACGCTCTTTCAGGTAATTTATATCGTGTAATATATTCAACAAATATGGAAATGTGTGAGTTACAATGGTATCTATCGGATCAACAAAAACATGAATCGAAAATCATCAGGTATAGTTATCTAAGTGGCTTCATCTTCACCATCATGTACAATAGCAAGAAGCCTACCATCACCCATATCCAACAACCAATTGGTAAAAAGCATCAACTAATCAACATCTGAATCAACAAGCATTGGATCACGCAAACGTATGTTAATGGATAAAACATACACCTTACACTCTCTCCTGATAATGTCTAATTTGTTAACAACTAACGTTATGACATCAGATCCAGTGCCATTAGTAATAACAAGAAGAATCTGCCTAAAATCACCACCGAGAACAAAAACCTTACCACCAAATACTCTGTTACGACCACCACGAACGTGGTCCTTGCGTATATCTCGAAAAGTACGATCAACAACTTCAAATGCATGTCGATGTTGTAAAGGTGCTTTATACCAAATGATTAGTTTAGCTACCTTGATCAACTCGGCAAGATCAGATGTTACCACGATTGCACAACACAAATCCTTGTCAAGATCAATCGGGATACAAAACCTTGAATGGGATGTTTGACCACCAGGTAATAGCAATGACGCAATTCCAGATGAAGCAACTTGCAAAATCACCTTACCAGCTAAACGTACCTTGGATATAATTGTCCTCTACAAAAATGTTTTCCCAGTACCACCAGGTCCATAAACAAAATATACACCACCATTTCAAGACGTAACACATCGCATGAAAATATCAAAAACATGCTTTTGTTGACGATTCAATCCAGAATACAACTTGAAAAATAGTTTTGATTCAGCTTTAATGTTATACATCCTCTCATCTGCAATCAATCTATTGGCAGCTATATTTAGTATCGAACAATCTATCTGCGAAAGTTTTGAAAAGTGAGATAATGATCTATTGCTAGAATTCAAGACAAACTCATTTTCAAGGAGAGCGTAGTTTTGTATTTCATCTTTAGTAAAAACAATATGCTGGTTAAGTAAGCGACAACGTTGAGTGCGCATGACATCAGGAGATAAATAAAGCAACGAAGACCCAAAGAACTGACCAATATTAGCTACATCGTAGAATAGCAATATAGAAACAAAAGTATCAATCAACTAAAGGCTTCGTTGCCATTGAGTTCCACAATGTATAGTATCAACCCATTTAGTATCATCACCTAAAAAATGATACGCATTACATGTAGCCATGTAAGTTAAATATACTACATTATCAACGGTACAAATTTCCTTAAGTGATCACGCACCACATATAATATTCAAAAGCATGTGTAAGTAGAACTTCTCACCCATAGAAGGAGATACATAATAAATGTGACCTATACATTTACCATTTTTTTGGGGATTCCATGCTTTTATATCATCATGCTACGTAAACATGGTAGGATAATCAACATAAGTTAGACAACGACCTTCAGGATAATGCTAATTGGCAACCATCCATTCAGGAAACTTTATCTTTAACGACGAAATCCTTTCTGCAAGTATTTTAGAATCCTCATTATCTCTAAAATAGACTCTGTTGCAGTCTTCCTCATGAAATGGAAGCCTCTCAACCGCAATAGACCCATATTGCAAATCAAAATCAAAAATTTTCCAACATGCTTCACTAGTAGATATGTATCGACAATTGAGAAACTCCCCGATCTCATTGTCATTGTTTAATAGCAACTGGTATGTTGTTCGATTATTGTTATTCTTGGATTCAATAAAAACAGTTGATTGATCCGAACCTTTCGTTATATAACTAAAAAGATACTTGACAAGTGATCCTTGATTACACCATTCAACATTAATGTAACAATCATATTTAGCCAACAAATCCATGTTATGTGGAACAACATAAAGATTGTCAAGCATTATATTTCGACTACCAACATTTGCTTCCCTTCCGTTATTTGGCCTAGCATAATGGGGCCAACCCTCAGCCGATATATACGTTGACGCACAACAACTTTTCGGAAAACCTTTCATACATTCATGTTTGTCCATACATGAACTATCACTTGCGTAAGATCCAAAAGGTTCATGCATCATGTGAGAACGAACAGCCTCAAAACCAATAGTATCATCATCCTTGGAAGGAAGACCAACTGATAGAAAGTTATCAATTTTTTCAGGAGACGATAACTTATCTTCATCTTGAATATTATATTTATCTATCGAGCCCGATTCCCGATATTAACCTATTACAATAATAACTTACTGAAAGCCCGAAGCACCATCGTAATTGACCGAAACTTCCTTGTTCGAAACTCAATAAAATTGAGGCTAACAATCACCCCCGAATTGAGACCATTCTAAACACAAATAGACAGAACAGAGCATCGCTTTAATTGACTCAATAAAATCTGAGGCTACAATCTCCCCGATAGTGAGTACATTGATGACACTCTTCCCTAAAAGTTTTCTGGTGAGATTTGCTTTTAATCGTTAAGAATCTGCGAGTGTGTCTATGGGGGATCTTTATCCTGATCGTTACTCCGAGAGATGAGCTGCGTGCAGAGATGTTACCTCACACACAGTAGACGCCAAGCACATCACTTACTAAGTGTCTCTCTATATATCACACACACATAAGAGCGACTTCTCTATGATATAGCCTCTCGTTGCTCGAGCTATACTATCTGACAACCAACATGGCTCAGTGGGGAATTTTTGCATTAGGAAAGGTTGGAGGGTGGGGGAGGGGGCTAGATTACAACTAAACAACAAAGGACGTTTACATAAATAATAAAAGAATTAGAATATAATTTATAAAAAAATATAAAATGAAAAATGATAGTAAATAAATATAATTTAGTATAATAAAAAATGATAGTATGTGGAAAATATATGTTTATGAGTATCAGAGTCACAGATTCTTCAAATCAGAGAATTGGCGCGACTTAGAATTTAAATCATGAGTCTTCCTAGATTATGACATTAGTAAAAATTGAGCATTTGAATGATTGAGGTTGCCGTTACCCAAACTACCGTTTGACCGGCAGGTTTACCGTTAGTGATAAAACGAGAAAATTGATTTGAAAATCAAGTCTAGTGTCACTCGTTTAAAGAGATTTTGTAACACAACGGACATACTGAGTCAAGTTTTTTTATCAAAATTTCATCAACCGCAATTCCTTTAACTGGACCAAATCGATATCCAGTTGTCACAAGAAAGTTTGATTCATCAAGAATCTCGCAAGTCACCCTACCAGAGCATGTTTGATGCTGGCTCAAGCAGGATTTCCATCTTCATTGTGAATACATTAGTAGTCACTCCGGATGTTTCTGGCAAATAACACAATGATAATTGCGTAGGAAACTAATCTTGATACAAAAGCATGTGCAACTTGATGATGTTCAACAAGTGTTTGAAATGGAATGTGTCCTAACGAGATTTATTTTATTGATCTCTTGGCTCTAGACTCGATTAGTGCATTTTAGTTTTAGTACTCGGAGCGTAGAGGCCATAATTGGTGCCACCTATTCAATATCAACAATCTCGGAGTGAGATGTCAATAGATAACGTGTGTATCTCCGTGACAAATGAGACAAGTTTCTTTGAGAGAAACCCGAAAGGGCGGGAAGGGTTGTGCATTGCATCACTGGTCCATGATGTCGTTTCACAATGTCAGCAATCACTTGTGATTTTGACAGCATATGTATTGACCCGGAATTCTGCCCTTAAGTTGTGTGGGGAGGGCTTCTTTGTTTAGACCCCTTTAATCCATTACATTCTTTTCATTCTCAACGCCATCAATGCTTACCAGACGTCATTACTAACACCTTGTTGTGATGTTCCCATGTGTTAACTTCAATCTAGTCGGCATTAATCCCCTATATACATTCATCCCAAATCATACCTAAGGACTGCTATTCTAACTTTGGATATTCTTGGTAGATCCTCCGTTCTGGTTTGGATCATAGGATTTGATTCCTAACCAAACCAACCTTATGACTTCAGAGTCGATGTGAAATAAAATGTGTTGGGTATAAAGATCGAACCATAAAACCTTTCTTCAGCACATTGAGTCAATAGATCTATTTAATTACAATTTTTCTCTCCCTTATTTTAAATATAAAACACTTAGTTTTTGAAATAACCTTGTGATTAAATATGTCATGAAAAATCTGTGGGAGAAATAATTATTAACATGAATGGTTTGGAACATTTTGATTAATGTTTTGAATACATAAAGAATTGTCTTTGTTGATGTATCCAAGAACTTAAAACTTTGTTTTTCGAAAAACCCCCCCTCAAACAATAGGACCAACTGAGAAATTGTTGTCATTTGATACATTGTGAGGGGTTGGAGTGTTTAACACAAATAGCATTTTGAAAGATTATGATTTGTCATCGAGAAATTCATGAAAAATAGTGTCAACTTTGAAAAACCAAATGTTAGAGGACTTCTCTCTAACTAAGGTAAGCGCACTGAACGTACACTCTCCTTTTTCTTGAGCAAAGATATTGATGTCTTGTAAGAATAGCCAAGACCAGAAACGTTAATTTTCTTTGTTAGGTAGGATAAGTTATAAACTTCTCCTTTATTTAAAGTCCGGATTATGTACTGATATGCACATAAGCCATTTAGAAAATTAAAAATGACATGTTATTGAACTATTATGAAAACCTCTCGGCTCAAACTTCATTTACCACCCGTTCATTGTTAATCGACATTTCTAAGCACGTAAATGTTATTCGATTCCAAGAGACATGTCGAGAAGATCTTTTGGAAATTTTCTTATTTCTTATATTGTATTTATTTACCATTGTCCCTCAGCATTGCTATTTGATGGTGGAATAGTAATTCCAACTCTTGTCGTGATGTAGCTGTCTTGACTGCTAGAGGAACAACTTTTGGAACCAGCTTTGAACTTGATTGTTCATTGTTGTGGTCTTGAATTCCGAGTTCTGAACAGTAGATCAGAAGTCATTTGAATGAAGAACGAGTCCTGAAACTAAAATGTGACAGACATTATTGGCCATGAAGACCAGCGCTTGATCTGCTGCGATCAAACATCATTGAACATTGAGAACGAGGCCAGAATGTTATTTTCAGCAGATCCCATTAGACATTGATACCGAAGCTTGAACTGCTGTGTCAAACGACAATAAACATTGAGGAACGGGCCTGAAGTGTTATTTTCAGCAGACACCATTTGACATTTATGAACCGATGCTTGAACTGCTATGGTTCAAACATATTTGTGATCATCAGATCAAAATTCCATTGAAGCCCAGTTTTCTTTCTTAAGATAACCTTTCCTTTATTGCAACCCAACCTGATTCCTTCCTCGTAGGATTTGAATGAAGTAACCTGTACTTAAGATGAGTTACCTGCATTGACATTAAGAGCTTGTTCAGCTTTACATTGGTTAGGGATATCTGCATTTGAACCATTTTGGGGTTCACTTTCAAACCTTTTGTTGGCAAGAGGCGAATGTCTTTCCCTGTTGGAACCCCATCTAAACAAACAGTCTTGAGAATTCTAACCCGCTGGTTGCCACCTAAAAGACAAGATCTAGGACTTGTTGTTTTCTTCTCATTGCACAGTGGTAGTCTTTTTTTGAATTGAAAAACCAATTCCTTTTGGATGCTGTCTTTTTCGTTTCATTGCAACCCTTATCTGCTCTACGGTTGTTTTCTGTGTGTTGTCTATTGATGGAACCTAGCAACTGAGTTGACTTTCCTTTCAGAATTTTATACACAAGCGTCATGATTGGCAATTAAAGAACACATTTTTGACATGTCGAGCAAACAAAATGTTTGGAGTCAGAAAAATTTCTAGAGTTCCTAGAGTGTTCTTGTGCCTTTTTCTTAGCCTCCTCTAGGTAGTGATTATGAACAATGTCGTTTGAGCTATACCTAGATGAGCTAGTTGCAATCATGTAATGAGGTTTTGCAGGGGCAGATTCTCTTCTCTTAGGCAAATGATGTGTAGTGACTGGTTTTGACAAGTCGTTGTTCACATCAACTTGGGAGGCAAACCGTGGTTTTGAAATTCTAGGTCTTTCAGACTTAAACGCAGTCGGTTGTCTAACAACGGATTGGTTTTTGAGTGGTTGTCCAACCGGTTTTCCCAAGATTGATGGCTTTGCAAACTTAGTATTCACACTATTTCCTGTTAGTTTCCTTAACTCATTTTTTAATGCTGCAATTGCAAACCCCTTTTTCTGAATCTGAGCTAGTACATCAGCATTTTCATTAGACTTTTTGTTCAGTTGTTCCATTAAAGAGTCATTCTGGTTTTTGGTCTGAACACGTGTACTTTTGATAGAATCAAAAAGATCTTTGTAAGTCTGTTTCAAATGCTCTTTTTCCTTATGTAACTGCTCATTCTCTGCAAGTAATTTAGCCACACTATGTTCCAATTCGATGTTTATTGTTTCAGTTACATCGATGTCATTTTTAACTTTGGCTTCATTACTTTTCTCTTTTAAAAATTGACTCTGTTGCCCTGATTTTAAAACATTGTTTTGCATTTGTAGTTCAAGATTAATACAATGTGCTTCGAGTTTTGCAAAATCTTTTTGACACTGGGCAACAGTCTTTTTGAGACAAACATTTTCAGACTCGAGTGATTGATTTGAGAGTTCAGTTGTCTTGTCATCAGTTAATTTAGCAGGCAAAGGACATATGTCATGACATTGTTCAGCATTCTGGTCAACCTCTCCTTCATTAATGAATTCAGGTTGCTCAGTATGTTGTTGTCCTGTAGCAGATACATTATCATCAGCAGTCATTTGTACCTCAGCCATTGGCTCTTCATCATATATGGGTCTGATATCTGCATCATCAACATGTGCATCATTCCCTGATCTGCTGCTTGTATCCTGCTCTTTTGATTCTGTCCCATTGCTTTCAATGATAACTGAACTAGCATCCAATGCATTACTCGTATCAGTCTTTTCCTCTGTTGTCTGGATTTGTCTTTCATTCACCCTGCTTTCATACTCCATTTTATGTTGTGCTCTGATACCAATTGTAGGATCCCGTTAACACTTCACTTCATAAAATCGATCACGAAATCGGAACTAGAAATGAGAAAGAAAGATTGAGTTGTTTAGAGAGAGAAAGAGGAGAGAGAAATGAGAGAAAAAGAGAATAGATATTTTTGAACAACTTACTCTTTTCTAAATAGAAAAGAGTTTATATACCCCGTCGCGTTAAATGACGCGCGGGATATTTAACTAGGACCCGGGCTCGGGTTTTGCTTGGGATTAAACCCAAAACATATACAATATTAGATTATCTATCGAGCCCGATTCCTGATATTATCCTATTACAACATTAACTAATTAAAGACCGAAGCTCCATCATAGAGTGACCGAACTTCCTTGTTCGACTCAATAAATTGAGGCTAACAATCTCCCCCGAAGTGAGGTCTTGAACACGGGAACGAGCTTCCTTTATTGACTCAATAAAATTGAGGCTAACAATCTCCCCCGAAGTGAGTTCATTGATGACACTCCTTCATGAGATCAGTGAGATTGCTTTTGTCGTTTAAGCTCGAGTGTTCTTGGTCTTTGTCTTCGTTGTTTGTTGTAAGCTTGTTCCTTCATGCTTTGCGATCTTGTAGGTAAAGTGATTGTTGTTGTTGTGGAAAACTATTTTACGGGATTTTACAAGTCTTGACTAAACCGAGAAAATACAAGAGTATTTCGCGGGATTTTACTAAATCAAGAAAACGTTAATTATTATAAAAATAGAGATTATTGTAGAAAATCATTGTTGTCGCTTTGAAGAACTTGAACTTTTGTTAAACGATTTTGTGAGCTAAATAAACCGAAATGAACGGTGAAAATTTCTTTACTACGGATAAGGGCCCTCCCCCCCTTAAAAATTGAAAATTTTTGAAAACAAAATGTTTAAACCTAAAAAAAATAACAAAGATTAAAAGTGTTTAAAAGAGGGGAAAAAAAAAAATATGAAAAAGTTTGAAAGCAAAAGGTGGTTATTAAATCTTGCTTTAATAAAACAAAGGCCGTTATAGTAAACTATAATTAAAAATCTAAATGTTATAATATAAAAAAACATAGTTTTAAAAGTTGAGGGGCCACTAGTCTGTAATATCGAAATATTATCAACCAACTCAAATAAAAAACGTGTTTCCCTTCCTGAGGACACTTCTTTAACAATTTGAAAATTTAGAAAAAAAAAAATGGTTTACGTTTTGTAAATTTTGATCTCGCGCGGAACGGAGTGAAGTAGCACGGTTATGTCGGTTTTTAAAACCAAATATACCACGTTCGATCGTTAACGATCACGAAAACACTCAAACCGGGTCTATGCTATCTATCCTCTAGGTTATATAAGTCGTGTTGTTATTGGTCGTCAACGCCGCTACGATACTCGAAAACCAAAATCCAATAATTTGTTAAACGTTGAAGATTTTGTCCGTGGTTTATTTTTGTTTGATTTGTAGTCGGGTCATAAGGGTTTGTGTACTTCTAGTTCGAGTGGTCGGACAATTTTATTGACTAGATCGGTTTTTGTTTGCAACTGGCTCGTTCGGTCCAATTACTCTAGGAATTAAAAAAAAAACTCGAATCTGGTTCCAAGACGAGTGCAATAGTGACGGTTGAGACTACACAAAAACTCGTTCGGTCCAAGTCGAGTTCCACTCGTTCGGTTAAAAAAATTTCACTCGTTCGGTCCTTGACTTTTCACTCGTTCGGTTCAAAAATTTTCGCTCGTTCGGTCCTTCACAAAGCAACTCGTTCGGCTCACTATAGAAAATGAACTCGTTCGGTCCTTTAGATTGTTGCTCGTTCGGTCCTCTTTGAAATGTTGCTCGTTCGGTGCAACTTAAAAAGTTACTCGTTCGGTTCGAGTTGTAAGAGCACTCGTTCGGTTTCACTCGTTCGGTTCCCACAAGTTTAAACTCGTTCGGTTCTATAAAGATGAAACTCGTTCGGTGCTCAAGTAATATATCAAACACCTTGACCGCACCTTCTTCTGCTCTTCTTTTCAACCTTGTTTGTTTCTATTTCGAGCCCTAAAAAACACAAATATAAGCTTTGAAAAACAGTTGTTAACCCACAATAAGCTATGGAACTATTTTTTTCTGTTTAAAGAGAAAAAGAAAAAAACTTGTTGGTATGTAAGAAAGAAAATAGTTCGTTGTTTTGATTATTTTAACCCAAAAAAAAACAGACGAGAACAATGAAATATCCGAATCATAACTTTGACCAAAGTGTGTAGATACTTTGAATAAGCCCGAATCATAACAAAAAACAAAGATGCCGAATAATAAGCTAAAAAAAATGACCACAAAACAAATCACTAAACCCACCCGAGGCGATTGATACCAATTGTAGGTTCCCGATTAATACTTCACTTCATAAAATCACAACACGAATCTGAATACTTGAATCTAAGAGAGGAGAGAGGATCGCGAAAAGAGAGAGAGAGAGTAAGCAAGAAAGTAGAGCATTAAAAGGAGAGAGAGATGAGAGAAAAAATGAGAATTAGATTTAGAAAAAATGAAAACTAGATTTTTTCTGAAAAGAATTAAAAAAAAAAATAATATCTATATATTTGAGATATTTTTCTAAAAGAAAAAATATCTAATTATATATATACCCCCTACACTTTTAATGTGTGATGCGCGGGATTTTTCAACTAGGACCGGGCTCGGTGTTTTTGCTTGGGATTATAACCTAAAACATATACACTATTTGATTATCTTTATATCGAGCGATTCCCGGATATTAATCCTGTTACATACATTAACAAATTAAGACCGAAGGGCTCCATCGTAGAGGGACCTGAGAGCTTCTTGTTGGACTCAACTCATATTGAGGCTATACACATAGCATGAATCAGAATTCTCCTCAGCAGCATAAAATCCATCAATTTAGGGTTATAACTATTCTCATCACTTCCCATGGTATGTTAACTCCTGGAAGAGGTGAATCACAGAAAATTAATGGATTTGATGAAGCCTTTACCAAGTAGCCATTAACTCTTGGGCTAGCCAATCTATAGGGTCCTAGAAAAAGGAATGCCATGGAGAAGATTGGAACCATTTTCAACCACTTCAAACTTTAATCATAGTGGGTTGAATACTATATGACTTTGGGCAAGTCATCACAGCCAAAAACGGATTTGATTTGTCTTTACCTGGAGCCGTTTGCTCAGGACTAGCCACTTTTCATTTCAAGAATATGGCAAGTGATAACCATCCAGTTTTGGGTAACCTGGCAACCATCAACGGATTTTATAAGCCTTTTTACACATAGCCATTTGCTTGTGGCTAGACAATCCTTGGCGACCCAGAAAGGGTTATTCCCATGGTGGACTGTAATATATCTTTAATAAATCATGTACATGAACCATAGGTCAGTTGAAGAGACCCTATGGTGTTTAAGCAAACATTACAGCTATATCAATTCATTCTGTCTAAGACTGGAATTGAAACCAAAATTTACAATTTTAATTCTAGCCCTAAGGCCTGGTAATTGAACCAATAATTGATGTTGCACTTAAAAAAATACCATAAAACCAATTTGCCACCAAAATATTTTATCCACATGAAAACCAATAAATTTTTGACCAAAAAGGATTTAAGCTCAGCACAACCACTTTTAAGCTTTAGCCATCCCAAAAAATCTCAAAATCCCCAAAAATCCATCTCAAAGTGGACCTGCTCAATAAAAAAGACTATTTCATACCAAAAGCATTAAATTTATATACAAGGCAGTAACAAGATTTTACCAGATTCTATCAGAAGAAACACAAGAAGCCTAGCTGCTTCTTGATGAATTGAATTCAGTTGCATACAGCATACGTCATGTCATTTCCCGACCCACCAATCTACCTCCCTTCACTTATGCTTCGCATCTTCTTAATGATGTGAAGCTGAGGAGATGAGGATTATGTGTATCTGCAAAACATATATATAAGATCTTGCCAGAAAACGTTTCTAGCACATGAACACCAGAAGACGGAAACAATTTCCAGCTGTGGATAACCCATTCTTGTTGATCATTCCAAACATCAACACTTGAACCACCAGAAGTAGACTCAAACAAAACATGCAGATCTCCCCACAAAATCAATCCATTGCCAGCTAGAGGGTTGACTTCATAATGCTTAACAACCATTCCAAATAACTTGGATAGATCCTGTCTATCAATCAAGTGCAAAAATCTCTCAAGATGTGTAAAAATATTTTGAAGTTTTATCAGTGAAGTATAGAGCATTCACATCACCTAAGCCAGTAGGAATAACTTCCCATGCAGCAAATATATGCCAAAACAAAGGGTCGGTATTATCAGCAGAATCATCAGAGTCATCATCCGTGAGCACTTGAATGAAAGAGGTATCAGGAGCATCCAAATCCACTTCAGAAGAGGGCATCTTCCTTGGTGCTAAAGACTTCCTCCTGGTGCTATATGTCTTGATATTAGCATCAAAGGATTGACTTCTTGTCCTAGGTCCAGAGGACCTAGAAACAGGTGTAGCACAAGGTGGTGTAGGAGTAACCGTTGGATCAACAGATGTTTCAGGTGGAACATCAGGGTGTGATGAAACATTGGATGGAGCATGACTTAGCAAGCAGATGTTGGGTGGTGATAACAGTGTGGAACCTCAGGGTAAGTGTGGAGGAGTATCAATAAATGGTGAAGGGTTAGATGGAACACCAGCAGTTGATGGATTTGATGCAGGAGGAACAGAAGTGTGTTGAGCTTCATTGGATTTTGACTTCTTGGAAGTAGGTTGGTCCAAATCTGCACCAGGTCTTTTAATAGACCTCCTGAGTATCTGAGTTTGCAGATTTTCAACAGCATGTCGAATCTTGTTAAACTCCTCCTGAAGTGTGGCATCAGTAAAAGACTTAACATGTTTCAAAGTCCATCCAGTAGAATAAATGACAGAACTCTGATTCTTGACATAAGTTCGCATAAAATCTTTCTGCTGTGCATATGTCATAGGTTTATTCCTCTTCTCTATAAACCTTTGTTTTTCAAACTGTTTCCTCCTTTCAGCAATAACTTTGAATTCTCTCTGACAAGTTTTCTTCAGTAACTTCAGAGACCAACATAGTAAGTTGCAGTAATAGTAAGTCCCCTGATTAGACATTGTACTTGTCCCAGGATCATGATATTCCAATCATTATTCAACCACTGCTGTAGTACTTTGCAGAATTAAGAACATCCTCTTGCCTCTTCCTCTGTCTTTCCTTGTTCGCTTGCCAAACTCAGCATGTTCTCTTCATAATAGTTTCTTTGCAGCTTCTGCATACCCAAATCTGTTTTCCTCCTTCCCAATTGTCCCTGAAAGACCTTGGCTTGATTGGAGGATCCTCCTCTATCATAGGAGATTTTCCTTTGTTAAAGGGATCAACAGCAAACTCAAAAGAAGGACCAGTAGGAACATTAGTTGCACTACCAACATGCAGTGTAGTGGGAGTGGATGAAGGAGGATTGTCAGTCTGATTGATTGTAATCAGCAGTGGAATTGAAGATGTGTCTAGCAGCAGTAAGACAACCTCCCCCCCTCACATCCACTTTTCCACAACCAAAACCAAGCTGAGCAGCTGCAGCAGCTCACCCCCCCCTGCTAGATGCTTTAGCAAGCTTGATCAATGGGTCTACATCTTGTTCCTCTGCCTCCTCAGTATCAGATTCACTCACAAACACTTTTCTTCCTCTAGCTTTGAGTTTTGATTCCAGAAACTTCACTCGTTTTACCAATTTTCCCATCACCTCTTTAAACAACAGCTTATGGGCTTGAAGCTCAGATTCCAAATTCTCAATCTTTTTCCCTTGTTCACACACTAATGTACACAAAGCTGTTAGATTAATAGGATCCGCAGCACCTTTTGAGGTTGTACCTTTAGGTGGAGCTGCATTGGACCTTGGAGGAGTAGCAAAGAAAGTTCCTCCCAGAGATTCATCTTCCACATTAGTAGAAGGATCAGGGTCAGGAATGGAGTCATGAGCTTGAGTTGAAGTAGACTCAAAGTTAGGGTCAGAAAATGGACCCTGCTCATTCACTTGAGCATCAGTATTGGTTGGTGCTGGTCTGGGTGGTGTTGAGACTTGTTCATGAGAATGAACAGTCTCAGTCACTGTCTTAGGGACATTTGGTGGTACTGAAGGTTCAGCTTCCCCTGAGCTTTCACCTGCTATAGCAGGTTGAGCTTGGAGCAAGCTATGATGCCACCAAAGGATAGCTCTTCATGTCTCTTGTCGTCTGTACCCCATGAAAGTTCAGTCGCATATTGGCAAACATTTTACTGGTTAGTCTAAAAGCCCTGTAGGGTTTGGTATTCCTTGTTTCTATATTCAAAATCATCTGTAGAAACCTAGGATACATCAAAAATTTGTTTGAGTTTTGAATGTTATTTACCATCCCATTAAAAATATAACTAGACCAGTTTTATATTCTTTCCCTCACACGCAAAACAGTTCAAGCAATGGCCAGGGGACATTCCACAATTGTTCACAACTTCCTGGATTTTGTACTTAAACAATGCAAGAGGGGTCAATCAGGAACCTCATGAGATGAGAGTTTTGTTTCTTGAAATTGTTAGCTTTCCCTCTGTGGGATACCGAGGTTGCGCATTGCCTGTGTAAATCCAGCATTATGACCATATCTACTATACCTCCCTCATCAGTTAAACAATAAGTTACTCCAACTAAAAGATTCAGTGATAGTATCAAGGAGCAGTTACCATCAATATTGGCCACTATATGGCTGGTGGACCCGACTCAAATGATATAAGAGGTGTGGCCGTAGACCGAATTGTTTTATAAGGGAAGTAATAGATGAGAGGGTCAGTACAATGGACTACCTTATGTAGAAGATTCAAGCAAAAGTCAATAACCTGATCATAATCTGTGCTACTTTGGATTTCTCAAAATCCAACTTATTTTTTGCTCGTCGCGGTATTTTAGGGCAGCCATTAGCTCAATGATTGCTTGTAAAACAGGGGGTTAAGTGTTAGTACTGGTGTGTAGATGCAATGGAGTTACTCCTGGTGAGTAGTAGGAATCGCACTTTCGAAAGGTGAGTAGAACAAACAAAAAGAGGGCTGTAAAAATTAGGGTTTGATAGAAAGGTAATTGTAAAAATGAGGGCAAATAGTAGAATGAACCTTTAAATTAGATACCCCTTTTAGCAATTGAATGCCACTGTGTTTCAGTTTTACTGTGAAGTATAATAAAATCAATTTTAGTCCTTGAATGGAAATAGTGAAACCCTATCAAACTATTAACCAAACAGCAGGACAACTCTACCAGAAGAAATCACTCAAACCAGTAAGACCACATGTAGGAACTCATGCAACACAAGAATAACATTATCCATCCAGAACTCATTTCTTACGTTGAATGTTCTCATCTCAAATTATGCACACAACTCCATGCTTGCACAATTCATGAATCCATTTCCCGGCAAAATGTTAGTCCCAAAAACCACCAAACCATATACATAGAAAACAAAAGGAAAAAAAAGATCTAACAACTAGAATTAACGCTGCTATTCTAATATCCTAAGAATGCTATACAAACAACGTCCTCCCCTTGCGACCCAAATCCTCCCCTTGCGACCACCATTCCTCCCCTTTAACCATGGCATCTAGGTATTAAGCAGCCTATGTGACCACGAGGGGGGTGGGGATTTTTAAACCTTGGTCCATCATTGCATTTGGTTAACAAATCAGGCCTATTATATCAGTATGGATTTTTAAGCGTAGATTAAGTGTTTTTCATGTGCATCTCTATTATAAAATGGTGCCTAAATTTCTATGTGCTTTGTCTGTGGTTGAAAGACTGGGTTTTTAACAATACTTATGGTACTCTTGATTAATCAATAAAGATATTAGTGTTCAATAAATTGAACCCATAATCAAAGCATTTAATTTGGTTATCCAATGTACCCGACCAAAACTGTTAGCAAGCCAGCAGCACATACTCAGCTTCAGATGAAGAGGTATCTCATAGTCTGCTTTTTACACTGCCATAAGATTAACTTCTTCCAGAATTGACATCTACGGTTGAGGATTTTCGATCACACATGGGAATCCCAGCATAGTCACTCATCTATATGCTTCCAAAAACAAAAGGAGTAATCACTTGGGTACCAAGACCTAATTTGGTCGGCCTTTGATACTGTAAAATCCTCTTGATGCAGTTAAATGGGAGGATAGTCAAGAAAGGTTGTGACCTGGTGTCTAGAACAAGCACTCATGCAACTGAATATCCGGCCTTGAAGCTGTAAATACATGAGGGAACCTATCATGGATCTGTATAAATGAATATTAACAGCCTCATCAGGTTCTTCCTTGGATTTAGGGGTTGTAGCTTCTCAAAGGGTGTGAGTAGCAGATTCTCACATTAACCATATCAACTTCTTACAGGCATGTCCTGGACGATACTTGTCTTGGCATGATAAATATTTCCCATTTAAACTTCTGAGTAACGTGAAAGTCCTATAAAGAATGTCTAACTCACCCATCACATTCCATCCAGTTTTCACCTCTTCATCAACATCATCAAATTCATCACACCAGGCTTTATTCGGTGGAATGCCAAAATAATGTCATCCATATAAACTGTACTAAGTATGATGTCCCTGGATATTCTTCTTAATAAGCAGAGTTTTGCCTATTGAACCTCGTCTGTATTATGCTTTAAACAGGAAAAGTAGGACAAGCGGGCCATACCAGGCCCTTGGTGCTTGATGAAGGCCATACAAAGCTTTCACAACTCTGTATACATGTTTAGGGTAAAAAGGATCCTCAAATCCTTTGGGTTGAGTAACATAGACTTCTTCATCAATTTCCCCATAGAGAAAGGCACTTTTGATATCCATTTGATATACCATAAAACCCATGTATAAAGCAAATGCTAAGAATAATCGAATAGCTTCAATTCGAGCCACTGGAGCAAATACCTCATCATAGTCAATGCCCCTCCTATTGCTTATGACCTTGAGCTTCCAACTTTGCTGTATTTAGAACTAATGATACCTCTGGCATCTATTTTATTCTTAAGAATCCATTTTTGTCCCGAATAGTAGGTTTTTCCTTTTGGTAATGGCACAAGCTTCCACACCTCTTGATGAACAAACTGTTGCATTTCCTCTTACATAGCTTCTACCCAATCAGGATCATTAAGTGCTTGAGCAACACTGCTAGGTTCAAGGTTGGTGAGAGGAAAACAAGCAAACCAACAGTGTTAAATAGTCTGTGTGATTGTTCCGTTGTTGATATGAATTTAGCCGCAAAAAAGAGCACTCTCTCCAAAACTTGGTTTTTCTTCAAAGATTCCCCTTGTGAGAATGGTGGAAGAAATATCTAATAATTTGTGAAATAGGTATCGCACAGTATGCACTACTTCTTGTGCGAGCTGGATCAAACATCTATGTGAGGTGTTTAAATTTGTAATTGAACCACCAAGGTCGGCTATCATATTGAAGTTTCAGACAGAAAATGCCAGTAGTAGGATGATGGTGAATGCCTCCATCTCCTGAAGATGAGGAATATGATTGGCCAAGGTCAGAAGAGAGGAAATCGAAGTAGAATTTTCATTGAGCCCGTGAGCGACCAGGAAGGAAGTGGTGTATCTTCAGCTGAAACAGTTTACCCATAGAGGAAGGATGGTTGTAGTAGGAACAGCAGAACCACCAGCTTGACCGGAGTAATAATACCAACCGATGACTAGTAGCTCAAGGAATGTGTTAGCAGGAATGCTAGTAGCAGGAATAGCACTAACAGCAGGAACCGTATCAGCTGTTTTCCAAGTGTCCGTTGCTGTAGAATTGGCTTCATATGCTTGTCTTTGAAGCCTAGCAAGTTCCTCTGCATAGTCTGAAGAGCTCTCCACAGTGTCAGAAGCAGGATTAACCTCGGGACCTGAAAACTGGTTAGAAGGAAAAGAAGGAACAACAATCAATTGCTCATCACTCTCTGAATATGAGTATCTTGGTTCCTGCATGATTGTTTGTATCTTGGTAGAGTGAGTGAGTTTCCTGCAGGTTGATTAGACTTGAAACGAGTATAACCTAAAGAATCAGTCAAATAGTCAAGGTCAAAGTACCATTCATGACCCAAACCCTGAATATTTGGCTTATCTTCCATATACCTCAGATTCAGTGTTTCTTCTATCCTTTTGTTGGATAAATTATAAACTCTATAAGCTTTACTATGAGCTTGAGTACCCAACAAAATAAACGCTTCATCAGCTTTTACCCATCAAATTTCCACATTATGATCACTATTGTTATGTATGGTCACATGACAGCCAAAAGGTTTAAGGTGACTAACGTTTGGAACTTTCCCAGATAAAAGTTCATAAGGAGTTATATCTTATTGGGGCTAAGCTACTCACCATTACTAAAACCCTTGTTTAGAAATAATACAAGAGTACTTAACAGCTCTGTCCCAAAACATGGTAGGTAACTTAGAGTCAGCAAGCATAGTTCTTGCTGCCTCTATAAGGGTTCTATTCTTTCTTTCAGCAACCCCATTTTGTTGTGGGGTTCTGGCAACACTATAATCCCTTTTAATCCCCTTGGACCCACAGAGTTCATTAAGTTAGAATTTTTGAACTCTGTCCCATTATCACACCTTATAGCCTTAACCTTTTTAGTTAGCTGGTTCTCAACAAAAGTAATAAAATCTCTAAGAATATAAAAAGTCTCATCCTTAGTCCCCAAAAAGAAAACCCAGCTAAACCTGCTAAAGTCATCTGTAACCACCAAAGAATAGCTACTTGTTAATCAAATGCTTCGTGAATGGAAGGGTAGGACCAAAAAGGTCCATATGAAGTAACTGGAGAGGCTCAGAAATGGTGCTGACTGCAGTGATGGCCTTGTAAGAGGCCTTGTGTTGCTTTCCTTTGTTGCAGGCAACCCAATTGTGTTCATTTGTGAAGAGTTTGGAAGGAAGCCCATTGACTAATCTATGTTTTGCCAGCTTGTTCATGTTTTTGAAGTTCACATGAGCCATCCTTCTATGCCATTTTGTGGACTCATCTAAGGATGCTTTTGCCAATAAACACTTGATTTCTCTTTCTGAATGGATGTCAGTCAAATTGAAGCAGTAAAGATTGTGTCTCCTTGGAACTCTGAGAACAACCTGACTTGAATCAGGGAGTTGGAACTCCTTGGAGAGTGGTCCAGTAAATGGTGGTGTGGGATACGGTGAAGTCATTGTAAAGGTTTAGGAGCAATAACAGTAATTATTCTTCAACAGAGACCCTCTCCAGGCTCTGATACCACTTGTAAGTCTCAGCCCTAGATAGATCTTTTAAGCCTGTGAAGGATATAGAGCACTAATGTAATCAAAAGTAACTCTGTGAGAGACTCTAACAAAACAATCTATTGTTCACGCGGAAAATAAACAATAGTGCTAAAGAAGAATTACTAAAAAAACAATACTTTGATCCTCTATGGATCTTTTCTATTAATCGTAAAACTGTTTCTTGATTGTTCAATCATACATCCAGCCTAAACCGTGTGGTTTCATTTATAGATATGAAACCCTAAACTAATTCTCCTAGAATTACGTTTGCATGAGTCTATCTATTACTTCTCATGTCTATCCATACTAGAATTTATCTAGGAGTCATTACGTTACTCTACCAGGACTAATAATATAACCAGCAAGAACTATATACCTGCCAGTAGGAACTTTAATACTAATAGTAGCAATTACTCTACCAGTAGGAACTACATACCTACCAGTAGGAACTAATAAATACAAATATACCGAACAGAAGCTTTGCTATAAGTTCCCATTGAATGTTCTTCAATTCAGCAACCTATGATGTAAGACTGGAGATAGTGGAAGTGAAGGTCTCCAGTTTTGTTGGAATCTCTTTTAAGTCCCAGGTAGCTCGATTTCCATATCTTTAACATGTTGCTTTAGGTCTTTAATCTCTCCAGATAATTCAGTAAATTTTGAGGGGAGCTCTTTCAATTCAGTTGGTAAGCAGCTAACAAAGTTATGTGAGGCCAAGAGTTTAGAGAGTTTAGGCTTTAGAGAGGTTACCAGAAGATTAGTAAGCTGGTTGACGTCTGGATATGAGGGCCTAGCCTTCAGTGATGCAACTTTAGCTTTAGCTGTTTCCTTTTGTTGTTCTAGCTCATCCTTCTAGGACTTAAGTAATTGAACTTGAGCTATTAACTCTTGAATTTGAGCTGATTTTAGAGATGGAGGAGGTGGGACTAAAGTATCTTCAGACATATCATGAGAAGTATCATAAGTGCCTTCTTTGTCATCTTCCTCTTCTTTACTCTCATCTGTAACAATGATGGGGTCATCTTGTGGGGAATCAGGAGTGAATAATGCATATCTTATGTCTTCAAGAATTCTGATAAGTCCTCCAGCTTTATTTTCTTCGAGATATCATCAGCTCTGGATTCCTCATTTGTATCTAAATCAGTATGGGCAGTTTTTAACCCATCTTCAGTAGATTTGGTTTTATCTACAAGAACACTTGGATTAGACCCTGCAAATATGTGATTAAATGAATAGTTTTTGGTTCCTTCATCCATATCTTATTATGAAGATATGTAATCATTAGGAGTAGATAATCCAGGATCAGCTTCAGCTATGAAATCTGCTAAAGCATCATGTCCTGATTGTTATCACGATTCACCCTCTAGAACAAGATCCGGAGGCTTGGTAAAATGGAAAAGAAAAGTATCCATATTATTAGAGAGAAAAGAGATGAAATGGGAAGAGGTGTGTGTGCTAGAGAGAAAACACACACACACACTTTTACAAAAGTGAGCTTCACCCCTCCATGGAAGTATGGAGGGGGTATTTATAGTCCTAGTGACACACAACTATCGTAGCTTGTCATTATTAGTCCCTATGTGTCACGCTATAAATAAACTAATGTAATTCCGTGTTTGTCACCATATTTTAAGGCTAACAATCTTCCCCCAATATGTGGACATATACGGAATTACTTACAATGTTCCTAACAAGTACAAATACAATTAAATAAAGTCTTCCAAAGCGCTTCCAAAGCTGAAGTTGTCTTGTGAGTTCTCTTGGTCTTGAAACTTGTATTCCAGCTTGGATCTTCATTGTCTTTACTTGTACAGGAACCATTGTAGTATGCATGAACTGGATTAACTTCCCCCCAATTCATGCAGCATGTCTTGAAAAGCTTTCTTCTTAGACTCCTTTTTGTCGAAGTTTCTGAATCAGCTTCCCCCCAAACCAACATCCCTATCTTGAGCAGATTCTGAAACATTGATGTAGCTTGAACAATCTTCTACTTGTCATCAAAGTGCACAACGGAATTTTGTAGAAGTCAAAACACACCAACGACTACTGCTTCTTGTCATCAGGGCTTGGTGAATATTCATTCGGGGGTGCATGCGAGAAATCAGCATCTGTTCTTCTCATGTTTGCAGAATACTTCACAAACCATTCTTAGTGAAGTAGTATACACTACTTCCCCCTGGAAGTTGACATGGTAACATCAAAGTCAACTAAGTCCCGGATGTACACATTTTCCCCCATGATGGTTGCGAACTCTCGGAAGCATCATTGTCGTGTACGTTCATATACTCGAGAAGTTCTTGTCGTAAGCACAAATCTTGAAACAAAAGAATCATTACCCTCTTGACTTCAGAAACCGTAGAGGAGATGAAGCAAGAATCAAGAACACTTGGTATAATCAAGGTCTTGTGAATGAATGTCATCGAAGAACTTTGAAGATTTTGCTTAGACTGTGAAGTATCTTTGTCTTGGAATAGCACAAAAATACCCGTGAGAAGTGCTGATTACATCTCAACCTTTAAACTCTCTGGCTTTAACTTACCAACTCGGTATTCTGTAGGTTATTGTGGATCACATGGTGAAGTAAAACCCGATATATCAAACTGAATACTGAAGTAATATCCCCCAAATTTGTTACTTAATATTACACTGTTGTGATTGATGAATGGTGTAGAAGAAAATCTCTATGTACCATATACCCAACACCCAAAAGTATAAGAAGTACAACACCTCTTGAAATTATACACATCGACATCTGCGTGTTACACTGATTACTACAACGTAATCCTTTAAGTGTTAGTATCCAGGTCTTCATCCAACCACCCTTGACTATGGAAATTAGATAATCCAAGTATTTAATCATCAACTGTATAGTTCATAGCAAGTCATCAATGATAAGAAAATAGAAGAATGTCTCGATGATGAAATAAGTAGAAGCATCTGTGAAATTTAACTTTAATGCAAAATAAGGGATTACCAAATCAAATCCGTGATCACATGTCATCGTAATCCGAAATCTCTAGCCTTTTTGTCTATTTAAGTGATCTTTTTAGGGATTGTTTTGGATAAGTGTTGTTGTTTGTGTGGTGTGTTGTTATGGTTGATTGTGTCTTATGAGTCTCGATTCTTGATTGTGGTGTTTGTTTGTTGTTATTGTTTTGATTATAATATTCCCAAATTCGGTCATATGCCCAAAGTCGGTCACATGCCCACCTGATGGACAAAATGCAGTCTTCTTGAGACAAAACGCAATGATTTGTTGAGATTTGGGCAGCATAACGTTTAGATTTGCTATATAAATGGTCTTCAATGAGGCAAAACGCAGTGGCAAAACGCAGTCTTCAATAAGCAAAACGCAATGACCAAAACACAATGACCAAAACACAATGACCAAAACGCAGTGACCAAAACGCAGTCTTCAATAAGCAAAACGCAATGACCAAAACGCAGTCTTCAATAAGCAAAACGCAATGACCAAAACGCAATCTTCAATAAGCAAAACGCAATGACCAAAACGCAATGAGAGCAAAACGCAATGACCAAAACGCAGTGAGAGAAAAACGCAATGAAAGCAAAACGCAATGACCAAAACGCAATGAAAGCAAAACGCAATGACCAAAACGCAGTGAGAGCAAAACGCAATGAAGAACACCCTTTCAGTTAGACAAAACGCAGCCAAGAAAAAATCATCAAACATTCTTGAAAGCTACGAAATGATGTTAAAACCACCTAGTAATGATGCAAGGGATAGTTCTAAGCCCGAAAGTACAAATCTTTAACACTTTTAACCACAAACAAAGATCAAATCTTGATTTTCTTGGTATATTTTTTTGAACCAAAAAAAATAAACAAACCAACCCACGAATTTGAGCTTATTTAACCACAATAATCAGTAGATAAACAACACGGATTCCCCCTATGCTCTGGTGCCAATTGTAGGATCCCTTTAACACATACACTTCATATCATACACGGATCTAGATCAAGAAATATAGAAAGAGAGTGAGATGATTTCCTAAAGAGAGAAACAAGAGAGAGGTTAGAGAGAAAAGAGAGAAATGAGAAAAAGAATTGTTTAGAAATGAAATCAACCACTGTGTGTATGTACCTTTTCCAAAGTGGAAAAGGTATATATATACCCCGACACTTAAAGTGACGTTCGGGATATTTGACTAGGACCCGGGCTCGGGTTTTGCTTGGGATTAAACCCGAAACATATACAATATTAGATTAACTATCAAGCCCGATTCCAGATACTTTCCTATTACAACGTTAACTAATTGATTGACCGAGGCTAAAATACATAATGGACGAACTTCATGTTCGACTCAATATTTTGAGGCTAACAACACTAGACGCAATACATCAGGAAGCGCTCAATTCTTAGGTGACAAACTTGTTAGGTGGTCTTCCAAAAAGCAAAATAGTACTGCGATCTCGAGTACAGAGGCGGAATATATTGCCTTATCTGGGTGTTGTGCTCAAATCCTATGGATGTGCTCACAGCTAACAGATTATGGTTTTCAATTCAATAAGATTCCTCTGTACTGCGACAACAAAAGTGCAATTGCTCTATGCTGCAACAACGTTCAACACTCAAGAGCCAAGCACATCGATATACGCTACCATTTTATAAAGGAGCAGGTGGAGAATGGAATAGTGGAACTTTACTTTGTTTAGACAAAATATCAACTGGCTGACATCTTTACCAAACCCTTGTCAAGAGAAAGATTCAAGTTCTTGATCGAAAAGCTCGGTATGAGAAGCATGTCTTCGGAAATGCTAAAACGTCTGACAGAGGAATAGGACGAGTAAAGGTGGTTACTCGCGGTATATCCTGTATCATATGTACATAAGAAAACATAAAAACACAAAAATATTTTTCTTTTATATAAATTTTTCAAAAAGAAAATAAAAAATTAAAAAATCAGAAAAATATAAAAATATGTATCTCGGGCATGTCTTCTGAAAATCGATAACATTTACGGCTTTAGAAATGTCATTTAATAATGATGCGAGGCAGTAAATGAAGTTCGAGCAGAAGTTCAAAAGCTTTCAAAACATGCCAAAATGGCTTACTATTATTTCTGATAGCAACCCGATCATCATCTTGCAAGTATTTCAAAAAGAAAACTTGACATCTCAACGGGAATTTATTCTCGGGCATGGTCTACTTTATGACCATGCAAAGGCTTGTGCTTACTTTGTAGCACAACCCGGGCTTTCTTTATTCTATAAGTGTACATGTCAGTGCACTTATGTGTTGAAATAAGAGAAACCTTATTTTTTTGGTGTTGTTTTCAAAAATAAAACATACAAATCAGATATTCATCAGAAAATTATTTTTCAAAGACATTTGACCACTCAAACAACGACTAGTGCTCTTTAAATAGAAAACGGGTCATTGTTTGAGGAGGAGAAAATGTCAAATATCTTCTTCATAAAATCAGTTGGTGATAAAGAAAAAAGGTTTTAAACAATAACGGGTTAACAATTAAAGGGAAGTTAATTAAATTTAACTTATGTGAGCCTTAACTGTTATGTGTTTATGCCTTTAGGGATTTGCGTGCAAATATAAGTTGCTAAGTGTAGTTGTTAAAACATTAGGGACTAAATGTGCTAATTGTTAAACTATATTATGCCTAGGAAAACTTAGCTATGAAAAATGCATAAGATATAGTAGTTCAGGGGGCATTTGTGTCAAACTTTCAAAGTTTTAACACAAACACCCCCACCCCCATTCGTTTACACACATAAACAAACACACCTTTAAATTTTTTTCCCTCTCTCTCCATTGTTAAACTCGTCCAACCTCCAAAGACTATCAAATCTTTCATTTCAAGACTTAAGGTAAACTACAAGATTGTCACCCACACCCTAAACATCATGCTCCTCAAAGGAATTAGGGTAAAACACGTTTTTGACTTCAAAAACCCTAGAAATTGATCTAGGGTTCTTCAAAATCAAAAGTATATGAAACCTTAAATTAGTTGAGGGTTTTTGGTCGTCTATGGGTGTAGAACACTCGTGTAAAACAGTTTCTAATATGGTTAACATATGATGATGTTTATCTTGATTCTTGTATGCAAAAATGTGGTAAAATGGGTAGAAATAGATAAGGTTGATGGGATTATGTTTTGTATGTGTTAGAAACCTTCATTGTATGCATTAGTGATGTAATAACCTTTGTTTGAACAAAATGAATGAATGTTTGTGCAATTCGTGTGATTTTGTGTTCATTTTGAGCTTTGTGGCAATTACTGTGGTTAATTCGTAGTTAGAATGGTTCATTTGTTGTTATTTAGTGCTAAGAGGCTTGTTTAAATGTCTTTTGATGCTTAAAACACAAAACTTATGAATTTGTAAAAATGTGGCGAATTAAGCAAAATAAGAAGGAGGTGAATTAATCTTGCCTTTAGGAGGCGAATTAATCCTGCCTGTAGGAGGCGAATTAATCCTGCCTTTAGGAGGCGAATTAATCCTGCCTTTAGGAGGCGAATTAATCCTTCCTTTAGGAGGCGAATTAGTCATTACCCTTAAGGAGGCGAATTAGTCATATCCCTTTAGGAGGCGAATTAGTCATTTCCCTTAAGGAGGCGAATTAGTCATATCCCTTTAGGAGGCGAATTAGTCATATCCCTTTAGGAGGTAAATTAGTCATTTCCCTTAAGGAGGCGAATTAGTCATATCCCTTTAGGAGGCGAATTAGTTTTTCTGCTTAAGGAGGCGAATTAATATACTCCTTTAGGAGGCGATTTTAAAACATAATTTAGGAGGCAAATTAAAATTGGTTAATTTTACAATCTAAACAAAGTTTGATAAATGACTGCCTGTTATTAACACTACATGCCATATAGTGTCATATATAAACTTGGTTATATATAAACTGTATTAGAAAATTCTTAGCAGAATCATGACTTCCAAAGCTCAACAAATTGAACTGGACAATGCACTTGTTGCTCCAGAGAACCAACGTGTCATTGGGAAATGTAACATGAGAATCAACCCTGGAATGAAGTCAAAGGAACCTACTTATCAAGTAGTGTTGGATGCCCTTGCTCTCACAACATGCTATCCCGCATTCCTTATCACTGCTGAAGTTCCAATCATCTACATGCATCAGTTCTGGATAACCATCAACAAACACAAAGCATCATATCAATTCAAGATCGACAACAAAAGGTTTTCTGTGAATGTTGAAGTGTTCGGAGAAATTCTCAACATATGTCCTAAGATTCTGGGTCAACAATTCGATGAACCTCCATCTAAAGAGGAAGCTCTATCATTCATCCGAGACCTTGGTCATACTGGAGAAATCAAGTACATCACAGACGTAATTGTTGATCATCTACACCAACCATGGAGAACCTTCACATCTATTATCAACAAATGTCTTTGTAGAAAGGTATCTGGTCTTGATAAGATACGACTCTCAAGAGTACAAGTCCTATAGGGGATGTACCACAAGAAGAATCTAGATTTTGTTGCTTTAATTTGGGAGGACTTAGCTTACCAGATTGATAATATAGATTCTAAGAAACAAGACAATATGTTCTATCCTAGATACACAAAGATGATCATTCATCACTTTCTTGAAAAAGACAAGTCTATCTCAATGAGAAACAGAATGTTCATGCACACTGTTCGGGATGACAGCTTACTGGGTACCATGAGATTCGTCTCCAGACATGAAGACACTCAAGTATATGGTGCTCTCCTTCCTGAAGCAATGACGAATCAAGCCCTGCTAGACTTTGTTGCTTACAAGACTTATTATGCTATTGCTTCAGGAGCTGAACCTCCAAAGTCAAAGAAAAGTCTAAAGAAATCTGAATCAACCATTTCATTAGAGGAATCACCTTCCAAGAAAAAGCCTGTAAAAGCTAAGAAAGATGCAACTTCAACTAAAAAGCCTGCTATTAAACCTAAATCAACTAAGAAGAAGGCACCAGTTAAGGCTGATAGAGGAAAAGGTTTGAATGTACTTTCAAAAGTAGCTCTATCTGAAGCTGCTCAGCTCAAGGAGGCTGCAAAACGAAGCAAGAAAGACTTTTACATATCACATGCAAGTGGCTCAAGTGATGGAACTGATTTTGAATCAGGGGTTCCTGATGAGCAACAACAAAAGACTTTTGGTGCAGATGAAGGAACTGGTACAAAACCAGGGGTTCCTGATGTACCCAAATATGATTCAGAAAGTGATAAAGAGTCTTGGGGTGATAGTGGAGAAAAGGATGATTATGATGAAGATGATACTGAAGATGAAAGTGATAATGATGGTAATGATGATAATTGTGATAATGATAATGATGATGATGATAGTAATGACGAAAGAACTGAGTCAGACAGAGATGGGATTCCTGATCCTAATAAGACAAATGAAGAACAAGAAGAAGATGATGAATATGATGATGAAAAAGTTTATACTCCTCCGAACTATGAACTCCATGATGAAGAAAAGATTGATGATGAATAAAAGATTGATGATGAAGAAAAAATGGATGAAGAAGAAGACGATGATGTCATAAAGGAGTTGTATAAGGACGTAAACGTGAATTTAGGAAACAAAGATGCTGACATGACCAAGGCTGAATAAGGCGGAGCATATCAACACAATGTTTCTCACGGGTTAGGATTTGAGCAAGAAGAAAAAGATGCTCATGTGACACTTACAACTGTCCATGATAAGACTGAAGGTCCTATGCAAAGTTCTTCGGTCTCATCCAACTTTATAAGTAAGCTCCTAAACCTTAAGAACCCCTCTCCAGATGACAATGAGATTGATTCCTTGATAAACACTGCAACCATTCCTCCACCACTTCCTTTAATCAATCCTCCTCAACAACAAGCAACACTAACTCCTACACCAATAACTTCAGAAGCAACAACCGTAGTTCCAGACTTCGCATCCATATTCAAATTCAATGATTGAGTCACCAACTTGGAAAGAGATCTGTCAGAATTAAAGCAAGTTGACCAGTATGCTCAAGCCATCTCCTTAATTCCAACTATTGTAGATCACTACATGGACAACAAGCTAGGAGAAGCTACCCATAAAGCAATTCAGTCACATAATGCATAATGTAGAGAAGAAGCTCAAGCTGAGAAACAAGAATATATAGATAACGTTGACTCGACAGTGAGAACTATTATCAGAGAGGAAGTTAAAACTCAACTTCCTAAGATTCTTCCTAAAGCAGTCTCGACCTTTGCAACTCTAGTGACTGAAAGAAATGTCATTAAATCATTAGAAGCTGTTGTCTTAACAAGGTCCTCCTCTAGACCAAAGTCCACTTATGAGGCGGCTGCATCTCTCTCAGAGTATGAACTCACGAAGATTCTTCTGGACAAGATGGAGGAAAGCAAATCACATCTTAGAGCTGATTATAAAAAGGGGCTTTATGATGCACTAGTCAAGTCTTATAACACTAACAAGGATCTCTTTAATACATATGGTGAAGTCTTCACACTGAAAAGGAGTCAAGACGACAAAGACAAAGATCAAGACACCTCCGCTGGATTAGACTGAGGGACAAAAAGAAGGAGCTAAGTCAGCTGGCAAGTCTGCCCATGCATAGGAGCTAAGTCATACAGTTGATGACTCCGAAGCACAAAAGAATCAAGAGTTTGACACGGGTAACAATGATGAATAGCCCGAGGACGAGGCTGCTCCCAAGAATGACTGGTTCAAGAAACCCGAGTGACTTCCGACTCCTGATCCTGATTGGGATAAGAGACAACAAGTTGACTTTTGACCACCTCAAACCTGGATTAGTGTCACTGCTCGTGCAGAAAAACCTCCTACTTCATTTGATGAGCTCACGGATACTCCAATTGACTTCTCTGCATTTGTCATAAATCGGTTTAACATTACTAATCTGACTCATGAACTTCTGGTTGGACCGGTATTCAACCTACTCAAAGGCACTTGCAAGAGTCTTACAGAATTAGAGTATCATTTTGAAGAATGTTCCAAGGCTATAACTGAACAACTCAACTGGCATAGCCCTGAAGGCAAGCCGTATCCGTTCGATCTCCGTAAGCCTCTTCCTTTGATTCCAGATCATCGAGGTCATCAAGTTATCCCTCAGGATTACTTCATCAACAACGACCTGGAATATCTGAAAGGCTAATTTTAAGTTTGCTGATGAAAGCAGTTACTTCTAAAATTTCTCTATCTCTCTATATCTCATCTCTCTCTATTATCTCTTTTTGATAGAAAAACATATAGAGCTCATCTCTCTATACGATGTGATAGAGGTAACTTGTCTAATTACATGGGCGACATCTGAGATCAATGTTATGGCAGATTGGAGGCTTGTCATGTCAATTTCAAAAATATCAATAAACCGTCAAAGAAAATCTTTAAGAAGAATTTGCCTTAAAAAGATTATAGAATGACCAAACATGTTTGCCTGTCTTAAAGGCAAGCAACATAGAGTCCTTTAAGACCAAGCCCTTTAGTCCCATTAACTAAGCCCATATGTATGCTACACATGGATCTTTTTTGGTCCAACTTTTGTTAGTAGCTTTAATGCATAAGAAATACACTGCTTGGTAGCTTACTGATGAATTATAGTAGATTTTCTTGTTTTATCTTTATAAGACTAAGGATGAAACTAGTGAGATCCTTAAAAACTTTATCAAAGAGATAGAAAATCTAGTGGATAAGAAAGTTAAAAATAATCAGAAGTGATAATGGGACAGAATTTAAAAACCATGTGATAGGATGAGTTCTGTAGAGAAGTGTCAAAGTGCTTATATCGAAAAAATCTTAAAGCGATATCACATGGAGAATTCCAAACGTGGAAGTATCCCCATGCAAAAAAATCTTAGATTGAGTAAATCACAAGGTGCTACAACACCTGCTGAATTGAAGCGCATGCAAAATGTTTAATATGCCTCGGCTGTGGGTTCTATTATGTATGCTGTGAGATGTACTCGCCCTGATGTTGCGTTCGCTCAGAACATAACAAGCCGATTTCAACAGAATCTAGGTGATCTTCACTGGACTATTGTTAAGAACATTCTGAAGTATCTCAGGAATACTAAGGACATGTTTCTAGTTTACGAAGGTGATATAAAATGAGAGCTCAGGGTTTCTTGCTACACTGATGCTGGATATCTGACGGATGCTGATGACCTCAAGTCTCAGACTGGATATGTGTTCGTTTTAAATGGAGGTGCTGTTGATTGGAAGAGTGCCAAGCAAAGCATTTTCGCTACTTCATCTGCAGAAGCTGAGTATATTGCTGCCTATGATGCTTCTAAGGAAGCCGTTTGGGTTAGGAAATTCATTTATGGGCTTGGTGTTGTTCCCACAATTGAAGAACCCATAAATATGTATTGTGATAATACTAGAGCAATCACTATAGCTAATGAATCTGGAATCACTAAAGGTGCTAGACATTTCCGTGCCAAAGTTCACTACCTTCGTGAAGTTATTGAATTTGGTGACATAAAGTTAGAAAAAGTTCACACAGATGACAACTTAGCTGATCCTTTTACTAAAGCATTAGCCTTTCCAAAGCATTCAGAACATACTAAGAATATTGGAATGCTTCCAGCTAGTAGTCTCATGTAAATCTGTGTTTATTAGTTATTTGGATAATTGGGATTGTAAGACAATTTTATTTTCTGATGAATAAAGATACGAGGTATTTGTTTTCATTCATATAACAATTGTTTATCCTATATTTGCATATTTAATCCTTGAATGATTTATCATTCTAAATATGTCCATTGTCGGTTAACAATATGGGAGTATTGTTACATAAGGCAAATGTGAGTGTTGGTTATATTCTTTGAATATATGGATGGTTCCCGCCAAACTCATATGTTATTCATAAGGGATGCATATTGGACACCCCAACCTTTGAAAATTACTTTATGGATCCGTTGTCATAAGTAAAATTTCAAAAATGGTTAGTTAAGTCATCCTTAGACTTGAGAATACAAACAAGTTCTGGTATGTGTGGATATCACTTTTTAATTCTAAGTCAAACGTTGTCCTGAAAATGGTAGTTATAAAGACTATTATTGGAAGTGATGTGAAGCAGCATTCACAACACTTGTATTTAATAAAAATTTGTTCTTCCACTTGATATGTGCAGAATGACACCATTGGTGTCTCTCCAGAATTAATCAGATAATTGTTTGGCCAAAAGGGTAATGCAAGATGATTCTTGATTACATTTGGTATATCTGAATTAAGTTCTATAACGAGAATCTAAATGGTTAAACTATATGGAATGAGTTAGGATCCATATCCATGGTTTAACGGTATTTAAACAAAGGGATGATTATAGCAAGAGATACATAACCATGCTACTGAGAATGTTTTTGAAACTTGATCTCAGACATTTCTAGTTTTAAAAACGAATGTGAGTGTTGCTAGACGTTTCCGTCATTAGTATATGGGCTGTATGCTACTCCAACTACCAAGTGGGAGCTGTTGGATGTGGTAGTTGGATTAGCCATGTACGACTAGAAATGTGAGAGCCTATAGGGGGCACACACGTTAAACATATAAAGTGCGTTTAAAACTTCACGTAACGTTTCTAAGTAAACCATTTGGACAAAAAATGACCAAGACAAGAATCCCATGGATGTCCTTATGATGTGGCCGGCTATAAAAGGCTAGAGAAGGTTCTTAGGAAGTGTCTAGGTTCATTGTGTGAAGATATGGAGGAGTAAAAGAGTTGTGATAAGGATGAGAGTGTGTTTCACATCCTTATCATGAGTAGGGTTTTATGGCTATATAAAGCCCTCTCACTGGCTCATTTTACACGACACACACATAGTTACAAACTCAGAAAAGCTGCTACTCCTCCCTTTCCAAATTAACAACCGAATAAACAAAACCCAAATTAGGGTTATTAGTTTTTTGGTTCTGCCCAAATTCGGTAAACCTAATTTAGGGTTTTTCGAGTGTGATTCAATCCCACAAGTTATATAGCAAATATATTACATTGGTTTACTTGTTCTCAAAGAGTGACAACAGCTAGAAACATTTAGGGTTTGTTTTATTTGATTTTCGGTTAGATCTGGTCAAATTCGGTTCTAACCGAATTCGGTGAAAACCCTAGTTTCACCTTCTGATTTTTCGTACCAAGTACAAGTAAGGTTTTGGGTATATTATTCAGAGGTGGTTGGTATACAAGTGTTGTTTGGGATACACGTGAAGTAGGACTAGAATTCGGGCGCCGTCGTTGGATGTGTTTGTGTGAGCACTCGTAGAGGTGACATCTTAGTCACTTTGTTTCATTAACATTTGCAGTTGTCTTCAAGGGTTAGTTTTCTTGTTTACCCTTTTGTTTATTTATTGTGTGTTAATCGTATGAACCTTACTTGATCCATATCCGCTGCGTACTCGTAGTGTTAATGGTTAACAGTTTATCAAATCCCAACATTATAGTATATCAAGATAAGGTTGGACTAATTAAAGATCAAGTAATGTGTCCGTTAACCACGTTAAGAAAGTAGATGCCAAACAATAATCCGATCCCTATAATGAAATTAAAATAAAAGTATATTATACTCTGTTAGCGTAACCTTTGCCCTTTTTGTGTTCGGAATATTTCATTTATAGTCCTTTGACTATTTGACTGTTGTCACTTTATTCAGATTTTGTACCGTATTGACGGTGATGATTTTTATGGGATATGTGATGAATTGTGGTTTATTGTGTTTAATAATCCCTTTTGGAATGTATTATTGTATTATGTATATTCAGGGTGGTTTGACCCGTGAATTTTAAGAAATGCTGAAAAACGAGTCTGACACGTCTGTTAATGTCCAAATTGAGTTTTGAAGGGTTTAAAGTGAAAATATGTCATGTGAATACTCTAGGTTAATGGAAAAGTATTTTTAAGGTGAATAAAAATGCTAATTAACTTTGGGGTAAATTTTACGGTTGAGTTTTACGAGCTTTTAAGTGATCCCGACACGAAAAGAAAGACCCGACACCCCTAGGATGCCATATCTGGTCAAATGGTCAAGAGGGGAGACAAGAAGGCTTTATTTTAGCTTAGTTGTCTAATTTGTACATAAGATGCCTTCCTTATCCTCATTTTACACATAGTTCATTTCAAAATCAAAAAAAAATATCCTCTCCCTTTCTCTCTTGGTGATTCGTCCGCACCTACCACACACACACTATTATAATTTTTGAAGTTTGATCATAAAACATGAAGACATAAATATTTGGGGTTGATTCTAGTGTTTGGTTATTCATTTAAACAACGTTTGGGTTGTCCTTTTCGTGTCAAAATCTACAAATTTGAAGATTTTCGTGTAAGTTTTCAAATTTAAATTTCGTTTGTCCTTTTGGGTTTATTTTGATGCATAGATGTTAGTTGTACAAGTTGATCGTCGTAAAAATTGATTTTTAGAAGCGAAACGAAAGAAAAACGGGTGTGTTTGGTTCGTGTAACATAAAAAGGAAAAAGAGGGATTTTGTAGTTTTGATGTTGTGGTCGTGATGGTTGAATAATATATGATACTAGAATGCTTTTTTTTGATAGTAGCTTGTATAGCTTATTCGGGCTTATTTTAAAGTTATTTTTTAGCTTATTTTGGCATATATGCCACGAATGGATTCCCAAAATCACTAGGAAAGTGATTTTGATTATTTTTGTGTTATGGCGTATGTTGTGGACTATTTTTGAGGCTTATGGTAGTAACCAAAAGCGATACGTAGCTTAATAGCTTATTTTCAAGCTTAATATACGTATTTGGAGTTTATGGACTCACGGCCCAATAAGTTTATTTGAGCCGCGGCTTAATGGGAGGGCTTATTGTGGTCCGGATTATTTATACATATAAGTATATACTTATATATGTAAATGGACTTTGGTTTTGGACTTGAATTACATTTTGGACTTATAAATGTCCTAATGGACCCTTGTTGGGCCTTAAAGCCCAATAAGCGATATTTAGTAGTTATGAGAATTTTGACGGACTTTTGAAAGTGAAAATGTATTTACGAAGTGATATTGAATGATATTTTGAAGGAAAAGTGTTGGTAAGTGTTAAAGATTGAGATTTTGGAATTTTGTCGAAAAGTGTCGAATTTGTGAAAATTGATAAAAATAAGGTTTGAAACCTTGGAAAACGTTGTATAAACGTACGGGTCATGTCGAAATTTCGTAAAAAGTTTATACTTAGAAATTTTCTTAAAAACATGATTTTTGATTTTTAAATAATAAAATACTGTAGTATTTAATTATTTTATTTATTTAATAAATTCACTAGAAGACGAAAAATATAATTTTTCTCAAAACTTCTCGGATATGTTTACTATGAGTAAACGTTTCATTTTCAACCGTATTATGATTATTTTGAAGTGACTAAGGTTTACCGAATGGACTTGTCGAGATATATTTATAATTATTAATTATAAATATTTATTTATAATACTTAACTATTTTCTCTAAATAGTATAAGTATGTATTATCGGGGAATGAGATTGATATAATTGTGGAGTTAAGTCGTCAACCATCACACCACTAAAACTGTTTTGGGTAATTGTACAACGCGTCTAAACTCTATGCATCAAACGTGAAGATTGTTTTGGAATTGGATGATTGAATTGGGACATTAACTGGACTAGGTCGTGTGCGGGCGTCGTGACATTTGCTTGGGTGATTGAGATTGGGTAGTTAAAGACTTGTTTGAGGTGAGTTCTCGTAGCCCCACTTTTTACTATTTTTCCGTTGGGGGAAAATGATACTAAAATGTGTTTTGAAATGTTTTGAATTGATTTGTGCGAAATGTGGTTTTGTTTTTGGGACAAGTTATGTGCTTATGAATGCTATGTGAATATTATGTGTTGACTTACTTGCATGTACTGTGTTTGGCATGGCAAGGTTCTGTGAGGTTACTTGCATGTGTTTATATTTGGCAGGCAGGTTCTGTGTGGCACCAATACCTATCACTGTGCAATGTGCTGTGTTTGGCATGCAAGGTTCTATGTGATACTTGCATGTGCTGTGTTTGGCATGCAAGGTTCTATGTGGTTCGCCCTAATATAGTGCTCCAGCTGGTAGGCCCTTTAGGTGCGTTAGTGATTTGGGAGTTGCGACTCCGGGTTTATTATTGGATGTTGAGATATGACTAGCGGGGATGCTATGTCTTGGATTGTTACATATATTCACTGTTATATAGTACTATTGTCCACTATTGAAATATTGTCACAACTATTGGGTTTAAGGTCAAACCTACGAGCTCACCAACATTATTGTTGACGTGTTCGAGTATCATTTTCAGGTGAAGTGAAAGAAGTTTGTTTGGGTGATTGTGATAGCAGACTTAGAAGTATCCCGTGTGGATTTTCATTTGAAGTCTTGCTTGCTTGTTGTTTGAATTTGGTATTTGGATATTTTAGATTAAGTTTGGATTATGGTCCCTTGTGTGGGCAGTTGAATAAGTGTAAGAGATTGTGGATTTTAGTAGCGATTTGGGACATCACTAGAGTTTGTTCAAGGTTGATGGTCTTCATAGCACTTGGAGTTTAGGCAATGTAGTTTTCTCTATTTTTGTATCTTGTGTTATGATTGATCATTATGTTGCATTCCTGAGTTTTCGCCATTGTCGGGGTGTGACAGAAAAGCTTCAAGACAAATCTGATATCCAAATTCATAAGTTCTTGCAGATGTTCAAGAAACTTCACTTTAATATCAGTTTTGCTGAAGCTTTAGCTCAGATGCCAAAGTATGCTAAAATGTTGAAAGATCTCCTCACCAATAAGGAGAAACTTCTAGAATTGGCAAATACTCCCCTGAATGAGAATTGCTCAACGGTTCTTCTAAGAAAGTTACCCGAGAAACTTAGAGACCTTGGGAAACTTCTCATTCCTTGTGACTTTAGTGAGCTTGAGGAATGTATGGCCTTAGCCGATCTAGGTGCCAGCATAAAATTAATGCCACTTTCTGTGCGGAAAATGTTGATATTACCTGAACTTGTACCCACTTGTATGACCCTAGAGTTAGCTAACCGATCGGTTGCTTACCCAGCTGGTATAGCTGAGGATGTCTTTGTGTAAGTGGGTATGTTCACGTTTCCTGCTGACTTCGGAGGTCGTGATCTATGACGTCGGATCCTCGTTTACCCCGTATTTAGGGAGACCATTCTTAAGGACGACTCCGTGATTAGTTATGTAACACGGGAGGAAGAGTTTGACTCTTAGTGTCGGTGATGAAAAAAATTGATTTTTTATGTTAAGAGCAATTTTGAAATATCTCAAAAGCATTGAGATGATTCAATCAATTGATGATATCCTTTACACTACATGCTGGGTCTATTTCCATATGAAAGTGATAAATGTTCAACAATCTATTCATCTTTGAGTGGCTGTCCATCCTTCTTACTGAACTGTGGTTGAGTCTATCTATCTCTCTTCTCTCACTCCCTTCGGGGGATAGTGGACTTTATCTTGGAGGAGGACTGACGCTTTTCTTTCCCTGATGATTCGGATACCACCGGGTACTGAAAATGGCATCTATGATTCGGAGGGAGATATTATTTTTCTAGAAGAATTATTAAATAATGATCCAACAAATGATCTCCCTCCTCCTAAAGAGCTTAAAAATGATGAAATCAAAACGGCTAAATCTTCAATTGAAGATCCTCCTGAGCTTGAACTTAAGGACTTACCTCCTCACCTCGAGTACGCGTTTTTAGAGGGAACTTCAAAAGTTTGAACCCGTTTAATTATCGCTAAAGACTTGAAAAGGGAGGAAAAGGATTAACTTGTTAAGGTTTTAAAGTCACACAAACGAGCAATTTCTTGGAAAATATCTGATATCAAGGGCATTGATCCTAATTTTTGCACCCACAAGATATTGATGGAAGATGACTTTAAACCTGCTGTCTAACACCAGAGAAAGGTAAATCCGAAAATTAATGAAGTCATTAAAGCAGAAGTTATCAAACTTCTCGATGCTGGATTGATTTACCCCATCTCATATAGTCCTTAGGTTAGTCATGTGCACGTCGTACCAAAAAAGGTGGTATGACGGTGGTTACCAATGATAATAATGAGTTAGTTCTGACAAGATTGGTCACGGATGACGTGTTTGTATCGACTATCAAAAATTGAATGACGCCACCCGTAAAGACCATTTTCCTCTTCCTTTCATGGACCATATGCTTGAACGTTTAGCTGGGAATGAATTCTATTGTTTTCTTGGATTGGTTTCGGAGTTATTTTACAAATATCTTCCTGTCGTTCCCCCAACCAAGACCAGGAGAAACCACATTTCACCTGGCCTTATGGGACATTTGATTACGTAGGATGCTTTTGGTCTTTGCAATGCCCCTTGGGGGACTTTCCCAAAGGTGTATGGTGGAGATTTTTCCACGATTATTGATCGAGAAATCAGGGAAGTTTTATGGTTGATTTTTCAGGTACTTTGGGGATTCCTTCTCTTCTTGCCTATCCCATTTAGACATGATGCTCAAAAGGTGCGAAGGCACCAATCTTGTCTTAAATTAGGAGAAGTGCCACTTTATGGTCAAAGAAGGTATTGTTCTCGACCATAAGATTTCTAAGAGTGGTATTGAGGTTGGATAGTGCTAAAGTCGATGTTTATCGTTAAAATTACCACCTCTACTCGGTTTTTTTAAAGGTTTTAGGAGTGTCTTAGGTCACGCAAATTTTTATCGGAGATTCATCCAGGGATTTCTCAAAGATGCTTGGCAATGGCCCATCTTTTAGAGGAAAGAAACTCGTTTGTGTTTTTCAAAAGATGTATGGAATTCATTTGCCAGTGGACGATTCTTAAGACGAATTGACTGAGGCCCCAATTCTCGTGGCTCTTGGGACTAGGACTTACCATTTGAGATCATGTGCGATGCTAGTGATTTTGCAATGGGAGCAGTCTTGGGCCAGCGAAAGGACAAATATTTTTGGCCTATACACTATGCGAGTAAGACTTTATCTGATGCTCAGACACATTACACCACTACTGAAAAAGAGTTATTAGCTGTGGTGTATGCGTTTGAGAAATTTCGGTCATACCTTGTCTTGTCTAAGACAATAGTGTATACGGATCACTCGGCTTTAAAGTACTTATTTGCTAAGCAAGATGCTAAGCCGAGATTGCTCAGGTTAATTCTTCTGTCCAAGAGTTTGATATCGAGATTCTGACGAGAAAAAAGGTAGGCAAGAAAAATCTCGTGTCCGTTCATTTGAGTAGAAAAAAAACTTGAGAATTCCTCATAAAGGGGGAACTCGTTGAAATGGAATATGAATGGATAATTTTTCACACGAGTCCCTGAATATGATTGATCTTAATGCTGATAATGAACCCCCGTGGTTTGCCGATATTGCAAACTACCTAGTGGGTAATGTGCTTGTTAAAGGGATGCCATCCCAGCAGAAGAAGAAGTTCTTCAAAGATATTCGACATTATTTTTGGGATGACCCCTATTTGTTTCGAATCTCTACTGATCAAATTATCAGGCGGTGTGTGGATGGGAGCGAAGCTATGGAAATTCTTAAAGCTTGCCACCATGGTCCAACCGGTGGACATCATGGCCCAAACTACACCGCTCTAGGAAGGTTTTTGATTTGGTTTCTTCTGCTCAATATATATGTGATGCCCGTGACATAGTCAAAAAACTAGTGATGCATGTCAACGTCAAGGAAAAATCTCACAAAAGGGACGAAATGCCTCAAAATCCTATTTAGATTTGTGAGATATTGTAGTGTGGGGCCATCAACTTTATTGGCCCATTCCCAGTATTCACGAAGGGAACAAGTATATTCTAGTGGACTGGCAGATTATGTCTTAAATGGGTGAAGCAAGGCGCTTCCATACAAATGACGATCCGAAGTAGTTGTGAAATTTCTGAAGCAGTTATTTTCCAGATTTGGAACACCCACAGGGGATATTATAAGTGATCGAGCTATTGGTATAATATTTTTGCAATGATCATGTTTCTAGAGTTGTTAGAAAATTATGGGTGTTACACAAGATTTACTACATTCATATCACCCTCAATTAGGCCCAGGTGGTCGTGTCCATTCGTGGTTTGAAAAGAATTATTAAGAGGGAAGTTAGGCGTGCATCGTGACGGTATTAGGCGCGCTAAATTCAATGACGCCTTTGTGGGCGTTCCGGTACCCGCTTTTAACACCCACTGGTTTGTACTCCATATAGGCTTGTGTACAGAAAAGCTTGTCATCTTCCCATTGAGCTTGATCACAAAGCCTACTGGGCCTTGAAATGGACTAATTTTTGATTCTTAAGACTGGGGCAAGTTGTCAACCAACCCATAGTCCTGTGAAGCTACCCACCCCCTCGGATCATCGATAAAATTTCAACTGATTGAATTAAATGAACTTCGGGAATCAAGCTTATGTGAAATCTTTGTTCTTTATGGAAATACAAAGAAATATTCACGATTCAAATATCAAAACAAAAACGAGAGAATTCAATGGTCGGTGATCGTGTTCTTCTTTTTAATTCTAGATTAAAGATTTTCTCGGGCAAATTGAAGTCTCGTTGGTCCGGCCCGTTTACGATTACCGAAGTGTTTCCATATGGCACCGTTGAGTTTATCCAACGTCCAACTTCAAGGTAAACGGGCATCAGATCAAGCACTACCACGGAGGGACGTCCCTGCCCTATGGATGTCTGGATTCTTGTTTGTTCCCCAATGACAACTAAATTCTGAGGGCGAGTTCAAGCGTAGTGACTCGTTAATAAACAAAGCGCTTCTCGGGAGGCAAAAACCGTTGGTTTATCTTTATTAGTAGTAGTATTTTAATATAGTAGTTTAGTAGTGTAGTTTTAGGGTACTAGTGTGAGGAAGTGTTTTACTTCACTCCAATGTTGTGTTTTGGGTTGTCGTTCTTTGTTTTGCAGGGATCCCAATGATGCATGAGTCCAATGCGCTTGTTTTAAAATTCCTCCCACATCACTCGGTTCCATCGAATCACATGGTAATATGTTAGGAATCCTCAATTCCTTGATCCGATATATATTTATTGTTTCCATTTTTCACACTTGGATCTCTTCGCCATTGGCTGTTTTTTTCCGAAGTGTGGGGGTAAAACCCCGACATTTTTGAACATTGAGGCAAATGTTCACTTCTAAGTGTGGGGGGGAGGGATTTCTAGCGAAATGATCATACCTATAGCTTGTCTGTGTCCCACGTAACCCCGTTTTGACTAATATATATTTCTAAAAATGAAAAAAAAATGAAAAAATATAATAAAGTGTGTAAATATGAGTATGTATTTAGGCTAGAACTAAGGAGATTCGGACTTGATCGAGTATTGCACTCTAGCTTTCCATTCGCTTTTGAGACATAGCGTTTGCTTAACTTTAAAATTTTGGAAAGAATGAAAAATGATAGAGTTGAATATAAGTTAGATGCTAAGCGTGGAGTAGTTGGATCTCTTTAGAGCTCATAGAGGTTAATTGTGGCTTTTTGCTCCCGCCAGCTTAATAAACATTATATATATTTGATTAATAAATAAAGTTACTTTGGTTTTTGCGATTCCTAGTTTAAATCCCTTCGTATAGATTCCTTCTGGTGAAAGTAAGGTACACATCGAGGTTTTTTCAGTGTTGTGGGAAAATAGACTCCTAGACCATGGTCGGCTCACATACTGATGTGGCAGTTGTTAAAAGACCACAAGACTTGAAATTTAGCTATTAATAATAATATAATAAACCGAAGCCGAAATAAGACCACTACCTCTTGCCGGCTCACAACCGATGTGGTAGTCGTTTAAAGGGTGGAAGTAATAATAATAATAAAAACTGTGGGCTGATAAAAGTTTACTGAATCTTACCGGCTCACAACCGATGTGGCAGTCTTCAAAAGAAGGCTCATAGTTAGAATAATAATCTGAGACTGATAAAAGTTTGATACATCTTGCCGGCTCACAACCGATGTTGCAGCCTTCAAAAAGGTCAAGGAAATTACCGAGGTCGAAATAAGACTACTGGCTCTTGTCGGTTAGGACGGTCGATGTGTCAGTTGTTTAAAGGACCGAGGTTTAATAATGTTGCTATAATAATAATGTTAATAATAAAGCCAAATTTTGACTCCCGGGTTATCTAAATAAAGCTTCCGTCTCTAAACTCGTAGTTGAGTTGTTTCGGATGAAATAAAAAGGATAACCCCTAAATAATGCGAAATTAGAACCTTAATGTGGACCTT
>BQNB010035099.1:0-51118 GCA_026074375.1 Tanacetum coccineum | reverse complement strand
TATTTGTTACATAAGCCGAAGCTTCACTTGTCCACTTGTTCAACGTACAAAGATTTCTAGCCCATACAGTTATACAAAATGTAATGCGACATACATTGCCCGTGGTGATGTCCTAACCCAAAACATCATATATTCGACATGGTATACGTTCGTTTGCCCAGTGATATCTAATCACCCGAACGGGGTTGTCAAACCACATAGATCTATTTATAACATTCGCGCTCGTAATTAACAGTTCATGATAATGGGCTCAGATTGGGTTATCGCTACTTAGGCAACATGTAATCATAATGTGAAACTTAACCACTTGTGTCCAGTTGTAAAACATTGCATGTTTTTCACCCCAAAAACTTTGTAAAACAAAAGCATGTAAAACGTGGGGCTATGAACTCACCTTGAGTTCTGATAATCCAAATATCGCAGATAATGCGTCACGTAAAAGATCGAATGCAACCTAAATTATCATAGGTCGTATAAGTACCGAGTACTTTAATTGATAACATTGAATGTAATCCTATAGATTACATCGTACTATCGTTCGGGCTATCATAATTAAAGAGGTCATGACATGACGTACGAGGAGTTAGGACACTTTAAATCGTAAATCCAACAACTCGTCGAAACGCCATCCGAAGAGGCCTCATTATGAAACTCCCTAGTAATATAGTACTTTGATAACCACATAATATTCTATCTAGCTCAATCACCAACTAATGGTTTTGGAAAAATTGTGTTTAATAAGTTAAAACGTTTATAATTACCGTTTAGTAAAACTGGCGTAACTTTCGCGTTTTAAACCCGATTCTCGCGTTTCTTATGTCCATCTTTTCGTATCAAGACGAGTTATCATAAATTGACATTTTTGAATTTCGGACCTACTGGTGAACAGTAACTTTTACTGTTCACATCAGACGTGACTTTTATTAAAATCGTATTCGTCGTCGTAAAACCCGTAAATGTCGTATTTTATTCGTTATAGCTCCGTTTTTAATGATTCTTTCGAGGACGTTCTCGTATTTGAAAGTTCTATATTTTTATGAGGTTTACAAAAATATAACTTTCTGTCATGAATAGTAACTTTTATAAAAATAGTTTTATAAAAGTATTAATTGTCGTAAACTTGCGAAATTCATAACTCGTTCGTTATTAATTGAAAAATTACGATTCTTATCATTTTGGAATCCTAAAAATATGTATTATTTGTTAAAAATATCAACCCTTGCTGTTTATAATTTTTATAAAAATGTTTTTATAAAAATTTACTTACGACTTCGTTTATTAACGTATAACTCGTTTTTAACGTAACTTTTTCGTTATTAATCCGTTTAACAAGTTTCTTACTTTTTCGGAATCGTCGTGAAATGTATTATCTTATAAAAATATAAAATAGATATGTAAAATTTCGACTTTTGGACAGAATGTTTGCTTAAGCTTGTTGACTCCATTTGTAACCTTTTCTTTATACTTTACTACTTTTGTATTTTTATCCCAAGTCTCATATATCATATATATTATAAATCATACATATATTGAATGTCCATTGTCCATAGTAGTCCTCATATGTTCTAGTTACCAAGGTTAACAAATCCATGATAATACTTAATATCATAATCTTTACTTAAGTAACTTATTTTACTAGTTTTGTCAATAATCATTTTTACACTAAAATAACTTGATACAATATTTTCTCATCCTTTTTAACATGATGTAAGTAATAACACTACATGTACATAAGTGTGTAAAATGATCATTTCAAGTATAAACTTTCATTTTTATGTATAAAACCTAAATGGTGATTTAAGCTAAATACAATAATCATGTGCATTAAAAATGATAATTATAAAAACATAAAGAGTTTAAATGGACCTTATGATGAATGAGGATGGTGATGTACAAGTACTAAACCCTTGTTTAGCCACAAAAACCAAGCTTGCACTAATAAACCCTTAGCTTTCCTTAACTAAACCCTAACTTTCTTTTACTTGAGAAATACTTGGAAATGGTGATTCAATGCTTGCAAATGCCTTAGTATACCTTAGAATAGATGTATATAGAAGTGTATGGATTGTAGAAAATTTTGTATGGATTTAGTTGGGTATATGGTTTGAGCCGTGAGCTCTTATGAGCCAAAAGAGAGGTTTGTTTGATTTTCTAGTTAAGTGTTATGCATATGTGTTACTTCTCTTTATGTATACATGTAAGTATGGTACAAAGCATGGTCTAGGAGTCAAAGTATGGTTCAAGTAATGGTCATGGCATGGTCTTGGTCAAGGTATGGTGGGAATGGTGCCATTTATGAAGTATGGTGCCTAATTTGACCAAGTTGCAAGTTAAATGTCATTTTTCATGTATATAATTGTATATGATGCAAGATTTTCGGTACAACAAAGATATACATGATATATTTATGTAATTTTTATGTATTGGGTATAAAAGTGGGTATTTGTTGAAGCGTAGAAAAGTTTTGGTGGTTTCGGGTATGCCTAAATGTAATTTATCGTGAAACGTAACCAATTTACGTAACCAATAAAATAAAATATAAAAATTTAATTATTACTTTCGTAAAAATAATATATTGCTTGCTTGACGAAAATTTTAATTCGTTTGGTGTTCGTTACGTTAAATGTTGATTTTTAACTTACGTGATTTAACTTTACCTATTAAAATTAAAAGTAAACGCGTGCGAGAATAGAAATAAATAGAAAAAAAATAGTGAAATAATGACGTCATAAAATGACCTGAAAATACGAAATGTTACAAGTCACACTTTTGGATTTCCTTCTTGGCATCTTTGTGCATGGTGGGCCAATAGTACCCTTGCCTCATTACTTTCCTGACGACGGCGCACGGTCCGGAGTGCATGCCGCACGACTTCATATGGATCTCCCGGATGACATAATTTGCCTGTAATGGGCCTACGCATCTAAGCATGGGTACCAGGTATGATTTTTTGAAGAGCACCCCATTCTCCATTGCATATTGGCTGATTTTTACCCATAGGTTGCGAGCTTTGTTCTTGTACTTCGGCCATATCCCTTTCTCCAGGCATTGGATGATCGGGGTCATCCAGTTGTCTCCTTCCTCTTCTACTACAGAGTTTACCTCTTTCACCTCTGTGGATCGTTCATTCAAAACCTCGACTAGAACTTCCTTAGTCAAGTGATTGAAAGCTACCAAGGCAAGTTTACTGAGCACATCAACCTTCTGATTCTGGTTCCTCGGGATGTTCTTGATGGAGAAAGATTTGAAGCAAGCGATGTATTCCTTTGCTTTTGCCAAATATTTCATCATGTTATCACAGCTGGCTATGTAGTTACCATTAATTTGACTGGCGACCAACTTAGAGTCAACCTTTGCTTCTAACCTTTGTATGTTCATTCTCTTGGCGATTCTTAACCCCGCCAGAAGTGCTTCATACTCTGCTTCGTTATTAGTGTTGTCGAATGTTAACCGGAGAGCATAAATGTGTTCAACACCGCTAGGACCGATCATCACTAAACCCGCTCCGGAACCTTTCGAGCTTGACGCCCCATCTGTGAACAACGTGCACTCTTCTGTTTCATCCCTTTCGGGAGTTATCTTTGGGGTCCGAAAGTATTTCTCTGGTGACTCTCCATCTGGCGTTTCAGTTATAAAATCTTCTAATACTTGCCCTTTCACGGCATTTCTAGGTTCCAATGTGATGTTGTAAGCCCCTAACTCGACAACATATTTTGCCAACTTTCCGGAGGCCTCTGTCTTACTAAGGATCTGCTTTATGGGCTGATCGGTGATGACCTTCACTGGGTGTGCTTCGAAATACCACCTCAACCTCCTCGTCGTGTGTACTAGTGACAATTCTAATTTTTCCATCGGAGCATAATTTCTTTCTGCCTCGTTCAGAGTGCGACTAACACACTAGATGGGGCTTTGTTTTCCTTTCCGATCAGTGAGTAAAACAGAACTTACCGCCTCCTTGGATACCGCCAGGTATGCGTACAAAGTTTCTTTTGGGAACAGAGGGGTGAGGGATGGGAGGTTTATGATACATTTTTTCATCTGCTGAAAGGCTTCTTCGGCCTCGATAGTCCACTTATACTCGTGCTTGTTTTCTTTCGTTATGTTTTTCAGCGTGTTGAAAAAAGGGAGGGATTTTTCTGCTGACTTCGCTAGGAACCTATTAAGGGCTGCAAGCTTTCCGACCAAGCTCTGCATTTCTTTCAATGTACGAGGCAATTGTAGATCAGCCAGGATCTTGGTTTTCTTAGGGTTAGCACGGATCCCCTCGGAAGTTACCATATAACCCAAGAACTTGCCTTCCTCCACTCCAAAAGAATATTTCTTTGGATTCAATTTCATGTTTATTTTCCTTAGATTGTCGAATGTTTCCGCCATGTCTACCAATAGCATTTTTTCATCATTACTTTTTATGACCATGTCGTCCACATATGCCTCTAGATTTCTTTCGATATGTGACTGGAAGATAGAGTCTATCAGTCGCTGGTAAGTATCCCCAGCGTTTTTTAATCCGAATGGCATCTTTGTGTAGTAGTAAGTTCCTTGGTCTATATAGAACGCCGTTTTCTCTTCATCTTCGCTCGACATCTGAATTTGGTGATAGCCTTTATATGCATCCAAGAAACACTTGTATTTGAATCCTATTACAAACTCTACTTTACAATCGATATTGGGAAGGTGGTAGAAATCCTCGAACAAGCTGAGTTCAGGTTTTTGAAATCAATGCATCCAATCCCCGTCACATTTTTTTGACAAGTACCGGGTTCGCAATCCAGGTGGGATATCTGACTGGTCGTACGATACCAGCCTTGACCCATTCGCCGACATCTCAAGTCACAACTTCACTCTTCTCAGGTGCTAAGACCCTACATTTCTGACGCTCTGGCTCGACGGATGTGTTGACATTTAGTTTATGTTTTATGATCCTCCGGAGAACTCTCGTAATGTCCGCGGGTTCCCAAGCAAATATATCCATTTTGTCTTTCAACAAGAGCTTCAGCTGATCTTTACACGCCTCAGGCAGTCCTCCTCCTATGATGACCAATTGGTCTGGAAATGCGGGATTCACTAGTATCTCTTTCGTCACATTGACTGCCTTTGTTTCAACCTCTTCCTTTTTTTCTTCGACCACTTGTTTCTTTTCTAAACTCATGCACTCCGATATGATCACTGACCTGGTGACCAAGGTAGTTATGCCTCTCGGAGTAGGGAACTTCATCATCGAATAGATGGTGGAAGGAATAGCCCTCAAGGCTCTTAGACCCTTCCTTCCTAATATCACATTGTAAGGTGAGGGAGCCCTGCTAACGGTTAACTTCATTGTTGTCCTTCTGCACAAGCCTTCACTGCCGAAACATACTTCCAATTCTATTTTGCCCAGCGGTTTAGTTGCTTCCCCGACGAAACCCACGAGGTCCGTCTGATTTTCCTTCAGCCTTGCCTTTATTGTTGGGCTGAGGTTTTCAAAGCAATGTTCAAACATGACTTCTATTGATGCTCCTCCGTCTATGTATATTCTTCTGACCAAATACCCTGTAACCTCGGCCTTCACAATTAGTGATTCGTCTGAAACATCTTCCGTCGAGATCGGAGGAAATGTTATGTGGGTGTCCATCTATTTCTTTGTTGCTTCTCTTGCCTTTCTCTTCCTCTCTTTCAGGGATCTGATCCCTATCATGTTTATTATCTTTGCCTGCTAGGGACCATCTCCCATTTGATTCCCTCTTCCCCTTTGACGTACATCCTTTATCAAATGGTTCAGTTTACCAGACTCTAGCGCTGCTTCCAACTGTCTCCTTAAATGGTGATAGTCGTTAGTGTGGTGGCCTTTCTGTTGATGGTAGTCACAGAATCTGTCCATGTTCCCACCCCTTTGGGGATTTATCATCGGCCTTAGGGGTGCTAAACGTAACTGAGTTTTGGTTGCCAGAATTTCTTTAAAGTGCTTAGTGAGAGCGTCCAAGGTGAGAACGGGTACTACTCGGGCCTGGTAATCTCTCCTAGGTTGATGGCAGGGAGGTCGGTTGTCCCTTCCCCTGTATGAGACAACATTATTTCTTCCTCTATGGTTGTATTGGGGGTCATACCTTCGTTGGTCAGTCGTTTAGTGGTTTCGGAAGGGACGATCATCTTTCCTCGTCGGAGGGAAATACGACTTTCTGTGTTGTTCTCCCGTTTAGCCCTTGGGGAGCTCTGTTTATGCGAAAGCCTTTTTGGAACGAACAAAATCGTCTAACCTTTTCATCATCTTGTTTACTGTTCTTGGGGCCTTGTCCGAGAAGCGCTTTGCTAATTCCGGGCATTTAAGTGAATCCATGAAAGATGAAATTTTCATGATTTCCGGCACCCTCATAATGAACCCAGTCTCTACTTTCCATCTTTATTTGAAAGCCATCAACGATTCATTAGCCCTCCTAACTATCTTGGTGATCTCATGAGGTTCTTTAAAACATGTTTTTCTAACTGAATATCTGGTAGTGAATGCTTCCCTCAAGTCTACCCATTCATCGATGTTGTTGGCCGGAAGGCGTTTGAACCATCCCCTAGCTGGTCCATCGAGAGTTTGCTGAAACATCCTACACCAAACTGGCATGGGCCACTCGCCAGAGTTGGCTGCGCTGGCGAACCGACCTAGGTGGTCCTCTGGATCGGTGGTCTCATCGTATAGCTTTATGTTATTAGGCATTTTATATTATGGACCAGTGAACTCTATGATTCTGCGTGTGAGGGGTATTTTCAAAGCTTCCTTGAAAGGCTTCTTGAGATCGTCATCCACTACTTCCTTTCCTTTTGCAATGCGAGTGTCCTTCACCGTGGTTTCGTCTTCATCGAAATCTAGCTGTATAGGATATGTCTTATTCTTCCTGTTATGGTCTTTTATTATTGACCTAAGGGCGGATAAGTGCCCCTCGATCTGTTCTTTTGTCAGAGGTGGAGTGGCCTCCCGATCGTCCTGATCCTCGGGTCCCCCACCATCTGTCGGACCAGCCATCTTGCTACGGTGATAGATGAGATTTGTGTCCCACGGATGGTGCCAATTTGTCGAGGTAATTTTCCGTACCTCGAGTGAAGTATGTAATCCTCATTAATTCCGAAAGGCACAAATCTAAGCCCCTGAGAATAAGAAATAAAAGGACGTGTTAGCCTCGCCTCAGGTTGGGACCCGAGACCAAGCTTCGGCGTGAGAGTAAGTATACAGTGGGAGCCGGAAGGCGTGAGAGTAAGTATACAATGGGAGCCGAAAGGCGTGAAAGTAAGTAAATAAGTGAGTGCAGTAAATGCTACCTGATTTGTAGTAAATGAAGGGTATTTATACTACCTGATCTACTGTGCTGAAACACTATTCCTGACATCTCGGGAAAGGTCGCACCGAGCTACCCTTAGGCTGGTGTCAAATGGTACGATCGCGTGAGGAACACGATCCTGTGATTTCTGGAACGGCGGCACTGATTTGAGTGTTGGTTACGGACCGTTGGTCTGAAAGAGGTCCTGGTCCTTCAAGTGTTGTTTACTGAGTCCTTCCGGAAGGTACCCTCTAGCAGGATGGTGCCCTCCAGATTGGGTCCCTCCGGTATATACGGCGACACGTAAGCAATCAAGTATTGATGCGAAATATGTTTACAAGAAGGTGTAACTCTTAATATATTGAATTCAACTTATTGTAGGAATTGGGTTGTATTCAGCTTCGCAAGCTTTCGATGCAATTTCAGTTTGTCGATAGATTATAACGATACAGCTTCTTGTTTGCAAGCTTTTGAAAAGCTCTGTAAAATCTTTAATCTGAGATATATCTGTGGGCTTATTATAGAACCTACAGAATTTAGCAGCTTTCAGTTCATTCCATCTTTTGCTGGTGTGTGACTGTGACCACGCTTTGCTTTCATTTCACAAAACGGATAGGCCGAGTGGCGAGTGGGTTTGGTGACGGGTTAAAACATGTAAAAAGAAACATTTTATGCATAGTTGCACACTTTGGATGACTTTTGTTTTTGGCTTTGATCATCTCTGACTAGGAGCATTGATTCACTAATGTTTCGACCTAGGCCGGCCCTGGCACCGGGCGAAGGCCCAGGGCATCAGTAAAATATCGGGCATCAAATCTTTAGTGTTGGTTTTCTAGTACCAATCTTGATAATAAATTAAGAAACCACCTTTAATCAAAAAACAAGAAGACGAAAAAAGAGACAGAAAGGAAAACAAAAAAAAATATCCGTTGAACATTACCGAACATGGTCGTTTAGCGTGAGCGAGTCTTGGAGAAAATGAGTAAAAGTTGCTTCTTTTGACGCAAGAGTTAAAGTATAATTTTGTATTTACTCATTGGACACAATTCTTTTTTGTGTGGTTTCAATGCATACCACGTATACTGGAGCAGTACTATCGTAGAAAACCTAATAATCGGGCCTTGTTATATATACCGGGGCATATTTCGTTAGTTTGGCTTAGGCATCCAAAAACTCAGGACCGGTCGATGCCAATATACCCAGTGTTTTGTTTCTTTGAATATTAGATATTCAAATTAATCCTCTAAACCGACTGAAATTGGCATATTGATTGCAGAAAATGGTATTAGTGCTTGTGCACTCTTAAAACTAGAATAAGACACAATGAACTTGAAGTTTGCCTGCCCGCGCTTCGCTGCGGAATGTTTGGTGGGCGGCGGTTTTGGTTACCTATGTTATGTAAAAAAAAAGTTAACGGTCGTTTTCGTAATTTGACACATAGTGCGAGGGGGTGTTTCGTAAGTATTTGAGGGGCTATATCGTAAATACAAAAAAACAGGTCTGGTCGAATCGGGTCGGGTCAACCTAACAATTTAATGCAAGTGTTCCTTATTTTTGTATGTTTATATAATCCTCTTTGCTAGGTGCAAATGCTCAAACTCTTTTATTGGTGTGGGTATTTAATATGTGACCAAAATAAAACTATAAAAGTGAGGATGTGTAATTTATGGCAGGAGGTGTTGGGGGTGGGGGGTGGTGGATGGTTGTAATGGTGGGTGAAAATGAAAGGACAAAAGAAGATAAGTTGATGGTAAATGACTGTTATATCCTCGTGTGTAAGGCATACAAAGGATTTGATAGAAGTTGACTAACGGTCGTTAGTTAAAAGGACCGTAGGCGATGCCAAAAGTGAAAACAGTTTGATCTGTGGGGATGATTTTTTTTTAATTTAGAACTGAACTTGTATATTCACTACAAGTGTATGGACGAACGATGTATTTTTCTTCAAATAATACATATGTATTATACGAGTTAGGATCAAATGAGAATTTTTCTTAAAATAAGAAGGATAAGAAGTAACCATAACCGCATATCCGAGATGCACCGACTTAAATTAGATGAATCTTTATAATCTTAGATGCATTATAATGCATGATACTGTGTTTTCTAACTTTTAATTAGATGCATATACGTGTATTAGATGCATTTCATGATTTCTTTTATTTTTTGTTTCTCTACATGTGCCGAAATCATGAAAATCAATTTGCACAATCTACACATCAAATTAACTTTCGAAACTCAAAATGATGGATAAATACATCTAATGCAAGTCGTTGCATCCAGGGGCGAAGCCAATGGGGTGGTAGGCGGGTGCTGGGCCTCCCCCAACTGGCCAATCGTTATCTTAACCTGTGGAGTCCGAGAAGTGTTTTTTTGAAAAAAAAAAATAGACTGTTACCTCAACACAGACCAGTCACCATGTTGAGTGAGTTTTGAATAGTGGTTTTTGCCCCAAAAAAAAGATAAGTGGTCGGAAAAAGAAGTGTCGGAGAATGGGAGAAGAGACTAATGAAAAGATGGACTTATCTTTTTACTAATGTGTCAGTGGTGGTGGAGTTCAAGAAAAATTAAAAATAGTAGGCCTGAGCAGGGGTGTCAAATGGGTTGACCCGACCCGACCCGAACCCGACCCGAACCCGATAAAGCCTTATAGGGTCGGGTTGATTCGGGTCCAACTTAGCTTATCGGGTTTATCGGGTCAACCCGATTAACCCGATAACCTAATAGGGTCGGGTTAGGGTCTTAATTAGTTTGTTATCGGGTTATCGGGTTGACCCGATAAACCCAATAAGCTATAATGACCCATTAAAAAAATTGATAATTTTGAACTAAATTTCTTTTTTCAATCTTTTAGTCATAATTCTTTTAACAACAAACTTGCTACTCGTATACTACATCTTCAAATATGGTTCTAGTAACATGCATTATGCATCAGTAGCTCATTTTTCTCCTTTTTATAATTATTCTGCTACATTATGCAAAAACGTGCCTACTGCCAATAATATTCAATGTCTACTTGTAATATGCTTAGTTTGTTTCATTATATATTGGGTTCAAAAGAAATATTAGTGTCGTGTTGATCCAATAGTTAAGTTAATTTCATGTTGAGTGGCATTTTAATAAATGAAGTAAATTAGGAGATGATATAAGCTTGTAACCCGATAACCCGATAGACCCGACCTTATAACCCGCAACCCGATAGACCCGAACCCGATAGACCCGATACCTTATAGGGTCGGGTTGCGGGTTAATTTTTATTTTTCTAAAACCCGATACACCCGACCCGATAAGCCTCAAACCCGACCCGATAACCCGTTTGACACCCCTAATCACAAGTATAATGCTTGTTCTTCTTTAAAATGATTAAAGAGAAATGCTTATTCTTGAAATGCTTATAGAATAATGCTTCATTTAAGCATTTTTAATAATGGTGATATCTAAAGGTTATGGTATGATGATGAATGTATAATGGGTGAATGATGAATGAATGATGAGATGAATAAAGTGGTAAGAAACAACAAGGTAGATAACGGGATTGCCTTTGTATTAGAACAACTTGCCTTTTTACTGTACATAGTCAAGATTTGACAAGTGTTTTTATTTATACCACACATCCCGTGGCTAGGTTAAAGCTAAAGACTGGAATTTAAACTAGAAACTAGAAACTAGATGATCACTGAATGCGGTTCTGGAGTTCGATGATAGAGTTCATGAGTTTTTCTATATCTTCTTGGTGACGAGTTTCCATATCATTGATGACTTCTGCCAATTCCGCGATTCTGTAACGAGCTAAGGAGATCTTATGGTTGGATCCTATTTGCTTTCTCCGGAGTTTAGTGATCTGAGTATGAGCTTGCTGGAGTTCTGCTGCTAAGGCGTCAAAATCACGTTGGATGATTATTGTTCCTTTACCGAGACCTTCGATGCCGTTTTCAATCTGTTCAAAACGTTCAGGAGGGATTTCTTCTAGATAACATTGGATACCCTGAATTTGCTCTTCATGACGTTTGATAGCTGATTTCCGGGAAGTTTCACCAATCTCAAGAGCTTGAGGTTGGGATGGGGTAGATGGAGATAACTGCATTGGTGAAAGAAGTCCTTCTGGGAGAAAGAAACTATTTAATCTTCAAAACAATTCTTAATATATTGATTTTAGTCCATATTATTTTTCTTTGATAAATTTACCTTTTTGTTTACAACATATCGCCATTTAATTAAATAAACAAAAACAAGTAATTAAAAAATAATTGTCTTAACAAGTATAAACATATAATTAACCAATTTTTATGCATTAAGGAAATTATGTAGCCACATGTAATCATTTTATATATGGATGAACCCTAATTTTAACTTCTAGGTTTTACTTATCAAATAATCCAATCAAGACAAACAATAATCTAAGTCTTCTGCATTTTAGATTTATCGTACTAAAAGTAAGTGAGTCAATAACTATTACACGTAAAACTCAAATTACTTCATATCTTCTCTATGGATCTGGTATAACAATCCATGTGTGGTACATGGATTCCACTGCATATACATTAACAATTATCCCGTAAGGGGGGGGCCAAAGGGCCCCCCCCCCCTACGTAACAACATACTGCATAACAATTGAGTAATCATGTATATGAACCTCTTTAATCATAGACAACATGTTACTTTCGGGTTCTAATATACAAAAATCGTTCCGAATTTTTTTCTTAAACACCTAAATTAATAGTATTTTTATCATTCAATACAATTTAGTTTATTTCGATTTTTAGGTTTCGGTAATTATTCAAAATGTTAAAATGGCTCGTGATGCCACTGATGGTTTTACATTCATAACTAGTATATTAACCATAACATCTCAAGAAGCATAGATAGCGGAAGCAAAAAAAGGGATCAATTAACAATGTTTGATTAATTAAACCGAATTAGGGTTACATACTTTTGATTCTAGCCTGAACAAGTATCAATTTGACTTAGGGATTAGCTCCAAGAACCCTAATTAGGGTTTATACGAAAACAATCAGAACAATCTAAGGAAAGATTTGTATCACGTTCCTTGTACACATTGCTAAGTATCGAGTTAACAATCTCCTAGCTTTGGATAACACGTAGGTTTAAATGAGCAATTCGATCCAATCAACCCAAGTTAGGGGGTCGAAAGTAGGACAAAGGAGTGATAGCATGGTTTAGAGGTTTTTGTCCACCTTTCACCTCTCCATATGGGTGTGATATAGCACCCTAACCCTAATAATTGGTGAACAAGTACATCAATTCATTAATAATTATGCATACATCAATTATGTAAACATCAATTCATTATTTATGTAACATCTTTTGTGTAACAGTCATTCACATAGTTATGTACGCATTATGTAATTATTATATTGTTCCTTACCCTTATGGTTCGTTAGTCTTTTCGTTAAAAACTTACGGACCGTTAAAAAACATTTCCGTGTTAAAATTATACAAATATAATATTTATTAATTTGTTAACTCGTAGTGAGAGCAATCCGTGATCTTGACGTTCGATTCCTAACAACACATCTATTAATTTATCATCCATAAACTAACACAAATCACATACACGTGAATATATTATGCGTGTTGCATCTAGTTATACCAATTTGTAACAAAATCGTAGTTATGTGTTTGCACATGGAGTATCAATGTATCTTGCTTCATTCACCTTACCCTTTTTAATTCTTGTTGCATTACTGAAGCTACTGGCTACAAACATATAAATATGAAATGATAAGTAACTATATAAAAATAGAAGAGCAATGTTGAATAGAACTAAAAATTTACAAACTTGTTTGTTGTGGGAGTGTTCGCCATTCTCTCTCATCTAGATATTAGAGGTCATGAATCATGGAACCATTCTAGCATAAATTAGATCTACCCTTGGGGTGTGTGTGTGTGTGTGTGTGTGAAATCTAATCCAATCGAATGTACCACACCACATGTTGATGTGTCTCGATGGTCAGTCACTGATTAAGTTTTATATTAGTGAGGTCATTACATTCGATATGGGATTGTAACTTCAAAAAATTGTGCACCTAATTTGGTATTCACGTGACTCGGTGGGATTTGTTATTCTGTATTACAACGAACCACAATTTTACATACAATAACCAAAAGTATCAGCAGATGAGCAATTGAATACATAAACTAAAACTAGCTAATGATAGAAAGAAATTTATTAGTACCATAGTATCTTGTCCAGACTTTAGGTACACAAACTTCTCTCTGGTTAACTCAACTCATGATATTGCTAAAGAAATCGAATCAATCCAAATCAACAAAAGCTGTTAAAAAGGAAGAGATAAGTAAGAGTTGATCCAACAACGAATTCCAAAGCGTAAAGCATAATCAGAATGAAGCATTTCTCAATAGCCAAATCAATATTTACATTATGTATGTTAGGTTACAAACCAACTGGACCCGAGAATCTATAACAATGAAATAGAATTAAAATAAACCATCTTTAAAAGTATGTGATGGACTAAAAGTAACGCATACCAAATTTTTTAGTGTTTGTAAATTTGTCGCAGTTATAGCTTTTTTAGAGTCTAGAAGATGAATCTGATAATACAACAACCTGTGAATGTTAAAAAAACACTACCTGTGCAACACCGGCTGTCTCATCTACAGCTTCCTTAGCCACTCGTAACCTTGTTAATGATATATGAGCTTCGAACATCAAAGCTGAACAGTAATAGTACCAATATTAACAATCCAATCAACGCGTAATACTACGTATCTCATTAAAATAGTTTATCAAACACCTTATATGCAAGATGAACAAATTAACAAAATAAATAAAAATTGTACCTTTTTATCATCAACATACCTCGACATCCATTTTGAAATCGATTGTTTGTGAATCGGCTCCACGGTTGAAATCGAATGTATTTATTTTTGGTTTCAATCTGGTGATGCGTAAGAATGTGTATTAAATCTCTACAGTGTGTTTTTAAATTGGGGTTTTGAATGCTTTGTGTGTGTTGATATTTTGCATTATTGTTGTAACCAGTTGTTGTTGTAACTGGATGATGTTTCACATCCTAAAACTGCCATAACTATTGATTGGGAAGGCAACTATACAGGCAAATCATGAATAGGTTTTAATAGGTTAAAGTCATAAACACTCCCTGTTAAATTTTTTGTACTGAATACTTGGCCACTTCCAGAGGGACGCGTAATATCAGAGTTGCAGAAGCTTAGAAACTTATTCTTGAGCTTTCATGATTTCTTTGAGTGTGTTGGTCAGGTATAGAGCAATGCGGTAATGAACTTGTCTCTGCCGGAACAGGATGACACCATCTCCTTTTATATGAACTGTAATAAAAATAGTTAGCACTAAAGAAACACAAGTGGTTTGATAATCAGTCAACGTGTTACTTAGTGAAAGTGTCTTTTGTAACACATCGAGAGTTTTAAGCTTTTATCAAAGTTCATTAACCGTCAATTCATACACTGGAACAAGTTTGATTCTTGTAGAATTGCACCATCGTTTCTTTCCAGTTGACACAAGTTTGATCCATTTAGGATCTCACAAGTCACTACCAGGCGTGTTTTGTTGTTGGGCTCCTTGCAGGATTTCTCTTTAACTGTGATACTTAGGTATCACTCGGATGTTTTGGCAGTACCACAAGGATAATGCGTAGGACTCTTATGATAATCCTTGTTTTCACATTGTGTGAAGAACAAGTAAAATGAATAGTGTCCTAGTGAGATTAATTGATGATCTCTTGGCTCTAGACTCAATTGTGCGTTTTGAGTTTTTGTGACTCGGAGGCTGGTGCGGACTGCCACTTTTAAATTCAACTAACTCGAAGTGAGAAAAGTCTATGATTATGTGTTTAGTCATCCATGAGAAATGTAAAACAGAAATTCTTTTGAGAGATTCTGAATGGCTTAGGGAGGGTTGTGCATTGCATCACTGGGTCCATGATGTCAGTCTTCAATGTCAGCAATCATCATTGTGATTCTAACAGCAGATGTATTGACCCGGTTTCTACCTAAGTGTATGGAGGGCTTCTTTCTTCCCTTTATCCTTACATTTTTTTTCATTCTTCAACCCCTTCAGTGCTTACCGAGACTTTATAACTAGAACCTTGTTGGGTTTATTCCAGTTCTAGCTCCATTCTCAGTCGGCATATTCCTTATTCTACATTTACTCATTGTTTATGTCATACCAATGGACTTCATACATTAACTAGTGGATTGTCCTGGGTATGATTCCCTCCGGTTCTGCGGATGGAACTAATACCTAACCTTACCAACCTTATATCTCTAAGAAAATTAAATACATGGTCGGTCATTTTGATACAATTCACCTTGCCATAAAACCCTTTTGAAAAACTCAATCAGGTACTTGTGATATAAATATCAAAGCTTTTAGTACCTCGATTGTTTTTGAATTTTTAGAAACGCTCCCCCTCAACATGTGCATCGATTAATCGAAACTGTTTAGCACAAGGAGGGACGAGTATACACATGAGTCCACAAAATTACATTTTTTATTAGTTTTCATATTTAAATCACATTTTCTCCCCTTATCGAAAATGTTAAATCCTTTGATATTTTGGATACCAATAGATTCGAATATGTTTGAAAAACTAGGAGAAAAATGTGCTACCAAATCACAAGCCGAATGAGGAACATATTAATGCTCCCCCTGAATCTATGAGGGATTCTGTTAGTGTCTAGTATGATAGGTTTGAAATATTTTAAATTTAATGAGAAATTCATAAAAAATTCATACACGGACACATAACACTAAGTATACCACTACTTTATAATGTACAAGATAAAATATATTTACAAATGATATTGACCTTATATATGGAATGACGAGATCCGTCCGTTCGCTGAAGAAGTCTGTAGTCAATATCGTGAACCCGTCCACCAACAAAGCATTCTAAATTCTGGAAGATCCTTCTGGTCTTGAGTCTCCATTCAATGGCATGTAGGAATTCCTTGCTACTTTCCACATCCTTCTCAGTCCAAAACTACGTGTTCATACCCGGATTGAGCCGATTAACCTTGTACTCCTTAACTCTATAATCCAGTGCTTCCATAATATTTGTCAGCGTACCATCACTGAACTTGTAAATCTCATTAAACCGCATGATCTCCCGTTCATTGTTACTGACAGGGAACACAACTGCACAAGGTGAATCAATGATTGTATAATCATGCTTAAACTCGAAGCCTATTGCATCCCATCCAAGTTTAGTAAGATTCAGCTATTTCTGGTAGTTCTCAATGCCGAGTTAGAAGTCTTAAACCCGCTATCGAATCACTAAGTTTTGTGTCTATAGTTTAACAGCAGTAGAAAGCACACGTATGTCTAAACCTAGAATATGATTTAGATAACCTTGAAGATGCAGCAGATTCAGGTCTTCAAAGTCACTAGGAAACAAGTTTTTGAAGTCCTTTTCGGCAATCATATATTCTTGATGATCAGCTCTATGCAGTGTGATCTCTTTCAGGTAGTCGTACCCATAGCGAGAGTAGGCTTTTATTCTAACAACACTGAGTATACACATGTGAGTTCTGACTACCTTGCGGCTTGATTCAGCTGTGTGTTGGTCAATGTAGAATTTCTGACGATTAAACCACCAATAAGAGATACCATAAGAGGCAGTTATGTCATAGGTGCAGACGTCATCGATCCACATATGCTCAGGTACGAGTAGTTCAAGTCCAAAGTCATGATAACGAGCATCCTTCATCTTGGAAATTAACAAAGCTTGTCCGCTTCCCTTACTGCCATAACGCAAATAATCTAAGTCTTTATTGAAAAAGAATTAGGTTTAAATAGTGACATGACCTGGTGGACCACTAAGTGGCAAAGGTTTGCTAATATCAATCCTGACTTGATCACCTTCTGTATTAGCCTAGTCAATCTGATCTGTAAGCGTAACTTTCAACAACATTAACTCTTAACAAGTAGTAGTAACTTATACACCAGCAACATTAACTGTGTACAAGCAGTATTAATTCTTAGAATATTTCTTCATTTTTTTACCAGCTAGTACTAAACTTTACTCTAGCAGTACGAACATTTACTAGCAGTTAGTAAATATGAACTAGCAGTATTAAATTTAGCATATTTTTCATTAGTGTTAATGAACAGCACTAAGTTTTACTTAGCTGCAGTAACACAAACCTTAACAGCGGTAACTCTAAGATCATCAAAAAGTCTTTTAATCCCAACAATCCTCCCCTAAACTTGATATTTTCTTCAATCATCAGTTTCTTCATTGAAAGCTTCATTAATCACCAGGAGGATGCTTCCAAACACTTCATTGATTCTTGAGTTGTTTTGTGATGAGCTTAAGAGCTGATAACACATTTCATTCCAATGATCAGCTTGCAGCTTCCTATTTAGGCATATATGTGATTGTAGCAGGTGTAAGGGGATATCTCTTTTCTACCAGCATATGAATGTGCACATTTTGCTTCCTCAATGAATGTATTCCACGTGAATCATATAGCTTCCAATCCAATACTCGGTAATCCTGTTGATTTATCCATACTTGATCTTCAATATATGGATCAAACATTGTCTTTAGATCACCTATAGCACTCTCTTATAGCCCTCCTCTGGCCTTGTTGATCCATGCTTAGCTTTTACCAATTTCCACAGGGTTTCTAAATCTTAACTGTCAAAGCTTTTGAGCATATGAATGAAGACTAAATACATCTTTAAACTTCCATCAGTCCTGATTATCTAGAAATAGGTTTTCTTCCCTTCTTTATGGATCTTGTGGTCAACAATGCTTGGAGGCTTAGTTGCCAAAGGAACAGTATCAATTGCTACTTCCTCTTTATCAGGAACAACTTCTATTAGTTTTTGAAGCTTTACTGTTTCTTTATCCTCTTCTAATTTTTGCTTTTAGAGCTTTCTTGTTCCAGCTTTCTCTACTCTCTTAGAGCTTCCTTGCTAACTCTTGTCTCATGCTTCTGCTCTTATTCATGTCTTTTCCACCAGTTCTGTATCTATATCTACAAATGTGTTTACCTTTTCATAGCTTTGTCAAATAACTTCTGAATATCATCAAAGCTTTTGTTCTTTAACTGATTGTGCTTGTATCTAGCCATGTTTTTCAAATAAGTAGATATTGTTTTTTTTTTTTTTCTTTCTCTTTTGAGCTTTAGTTGGTGGTTTGTTCCTCTTTTCTTGAGCTCTCATTGCTGCAAAGTGTTTTTTTCTTGCTTCTAAGAGTTGTACAAACAACTTGGACTTCTCTTCAATACTCAACTTTTCTTGTTCTTCTGCTTGCATTTGTTGAGCCATTTGATAATCAGCATCTATCATTGCTTGCACATTATCCCATGAAACAATGTTGGCTTCTTCTTTGTTTTCAGCTTTCTCTCTTGCAAGTCTTACTTCCTCATCAAATTCAGCTTGTAACTTTGAAGCAATTTCTTTATCAAGCCTGATTAGTTCTTTCTTCTTCATATGCTTCTCAGGTTCTTCCATTTTACCTTTACCCTTATCCTGAACCTTGAGTTGTGATAGTTGTAGTGAAGAAACTGTTGGTGTAGTTGCTTGCTCCTCTTCATGAATAACAAGCCCTTTAGCTCTGGGTCTTGTGCTAACTAAATATAATTGTTGATAGCTGCAGTTTTTGGTTTGTTAAGTGTTGCTTTGTGTTGTTGTTATTGATTCACTTAGCTCTTCTATAACATTGGCTTTTCCCTAAACTTTTGCACTTTTCAAAGCTGCAAGTGCTTAAGCCAAAGTGACTTCATCAACACTTAAATTCACATCTTTAATAGTAACTTTTGGTTCTGCTAACACCTCATCACCATCTAGAACATTTGTATCAAACATTTCTTCATTACCATACCTCTCCTGAGTTTCATGAACCAATATAATCTCTGCATATTTATCAAGATCATCAATTTTCCTCCCCGGTTTGGATGCATCATCTGATCCCATCAAACTGCTTCATCAGAGGAAAATCACTCTTGCAGATCTACCTTCCTTATTAATTTTTGAGCTTGGTGAGTTCTTGACCCTCCTTTCTTCTCTAACTTCTTGACTCTCAGTTTCAAACTTGTAATCTCCTGAGCTTGAGTAGTCTTTGTATTCTCCAAGTCAAGGACTCTTTGTTGCAATTTGGTACAAAATTCCATCAATTCATTGAGTTTCAGTCTATCCTCGTCACTTCGAGGTGTGTTAACTCCTGCGAGCAGTAAATCATTAGATGTTTTAGACACATTCTCAAACCTAGTTCGAGCAATTATGTCCCCCATGGTATCTTGGCGCCTGGGAACACTACCTGAACTAGTTCCTAAAGAACTTGGTTCATTAAGTGTTGCCTTGGATTGGGTCTTATTGATGTTACCACTATCCTACTCTGCTTCTAAGCTAGAAGCAGTAGTGGCAGCCCTTTCTAAACTGTCACCCATCTCCTCATTGACAGCCTCATCTGCAACATTGGTTGTAGGACAACTAGGCTGAGGTACCTCAGTGTCCTTTCTCTTTGGCTTCCTACGCCTTTGTTTCTTTTGAGGTTGAGATGTTGATGGTTGAATAATGGTGGGTATGTGACGTGGATTAGTGGGCAATTGTGAACCTCACCCTTTTCTTGTGAACTTGTACCCATCAGTGTAGGAAATAAAAGTGTGTCACTTCCAAGAAAAAAATTTCCCAACCCTTCTCATGTGGGGGGGGCTTTCCAAAAATCTTCTTAGTTGAGGAGGGTGTAACATAAATCCTCTTGTGACTTTGCATCCCTTCAAGTTGTTTTTCCAAAAATACTTGCACAAACCTTGGATACATTAAGAATTTACCAGCATTATCCAAGTTCTTTACCATACTTTCAAATATATACTTTGAAAAGTTGAACTTTTGGTTTGTAACTAGGCAGATAATTGCAAAAGCCATAGTGTTACTAAATTCATTCCATGCAGTAGTCTTAGCACTTAGCATTGCAAAATGGTATGAATAAGGAATTTCCATTGAGGAGAAAAGAATGCCTTATAGAATGTAAGCTTCTATGAAAGCTTTTCATACCCCATCCTTGTAAGTTCTTCAAAAATGGTAGCATTTGGCAAGCAATCCATACCTTCCTCATCATTCAGTTGAAGGTCACGTCTAAGAGATGCTTCAGTAATGATTATCTTCTTCCCATCCACTAGGGCTTGTAATTGTACTTCCCCAATTACAGTTTTCACCTTTGTAGTAGCCCAGAATTGTTTAATGCACGAAGTATAGATAGTGGGATTGATCGTAAGTGCATATTTGATAGGGTTTGCATTCAGAAAATCAACAATTTTCTCAAACCCTTCACTTTCAGCGGGTTTAGACAAAAACGCGACCAAATTGTGAGTATCAGCAAACTGTAGGGTTGTCATTATGTTAGGTTTTGATGATGAATGATGAAATTGAGTTAGGGTTTGTGATTAGAGAGTATATGATTGAATGAAATCGATTAAATACGTGAATGAAACCCTTAATCGAAGTATTTCTGAAAATACCCTCAACAACATTAACATTCACCAGCAGTTGTAAGTTATGCCTAACAGCATTAACTTTCAACAGCAGCAGTAAGTTTATGCCTAGCAGCATTAACTTTCAACAGCAGTAGTAAGTTATGCCTAGCAGCATTAACTTTCAACAACAGTAGTAAGTTATGCCTAGCAACATTAACTTTCAACAGCAGTAGTAAGTTATGCCTAGCAGCATTAACTTTCAACAGCAGTAAAAAAAAACAAAAGAACACACACAAAAAAAAAAAAAAAAAAAAAAAAAAAAAAAAAAAAAAAAAAAAAAAAAAAAACAAAAAACAAAAAAAAAAAAAAAAAAAAAAAAAAACAAAAACTAGTAAGTTAGCCTAAAAAACATTAAACTTTGAGTTACCAGAAGAACTCCATTTTCAAGTCCACAATACTCTCTATGTTTTTAATTATATTCAACGATATTTCATTTTCACATCATAAATTATTCCTTAATTCTTTTTCTCACCAAATCACTCTGTCTGTTTTTTTTTCCCACAACTGTTCTCTGTTGTTTTTAGTCATCAATATTTTCTCTCATTTGTTTTTACTCACAATTCATCTCTATTTGTTTTTGTTCCTCACATCTCTCTTTTGTCTTTTTATTTCACCATACTCTCTCAAAATTCTTTTTACTCATAATTCTCTCAATGTTAATTTTACCAGCATAGATTTAAGTAGAAATAACATCTTTAATTTAGCAGTATTATGTTGTACTTGCAGAACTTAATTTTTCTTAACAGCTGGATACTTTTAATGACTTGAATAACAGTACTAATTCATCACAAAAATCTAACAAAAACATAAAGAGATAAAAGATTTTAAGGATCTTAGGGCATTCATTACTAGCAATAATTATTAAAACTTCTTAAATCAATAGATTTTGTAAGTAATCTGCCAACATTCTTGTAAGTATGAATTTTATCCAATGAATCAATTCATTTTCATTGCAATCCCTATAAGTGATGTATAATCTCTATATGCTTGTTTTTAATGAAAAATAGGAATTTTAATTATGCAAATAGTAACTGTTATTATCATATTAAAAGTTTTAGTTATGCAAGAAATTGTACCTATAATCAAGTAAATGCTTTGAATCCAAAGCACTTATCCACTCAGCTTTGAAGCTGCCACATACTAACTTCTGGTGTGGAATTTGCAACCACTGTATGTTTCTTGCACTGCCATGATATTAATCCACTTCCAAGGAATTGACAACCTCTTGTTGTAGACTTCCTATCCAAGCTTGCTCAAGCATAATCACTATCAGTGTATGCTACCAAATCAAAAGGAGAATCTTTTGGATACCAAAGACCCAATTTGGTTAACCTTTCAAGTACCTAAAGATCCTTTTCACAGCATGAAGATGTGAAACTTTTTGGATGAATTGTATCTTGAATGCACCACCACTGTAATCATAATATAGGTCTTAAAGAAGTAAGATACATTAAATGAACAAATCATTGATCTATATAAATAAATATTACTTCTTCACTATCTTCATCCTGAGCAAAAAGCTTTTGTAGTTTCATAGGTGTGATTGCCGTCTTGACTCAGTAAAACCAAATAATCCTTAAAATCTTAGTCACATACTTGTCTTTGACTTAATAAAAATCTTATCCTCCTTATGCTTTACTTAGTCCTAGAAGATGTGAGCTCACCCTAGATCTTATAACACTGGTTGGTTAGAGTTTTTGACGACGTCAATAAAATGTACTAATTTATTTTTATTATTGTACGTGTTTGCTTAAAATTGTAAAACGTTAAGTTAAATCGGTACGTTAAAAATTAGCGTTCAATGTAAACGGGCCATCAAAACAATTAAAATGTTTCATAAGCAAGGGTTATATAATTATTTTGAGATATTTAATAACTGTGTTCATTTTATTTTTATCGGATAGTAATGTGTTACGTTTCTGCCGATAAATTGCGTTTTAGGCACATCCCAGAACCACAAATCTTTCCTACGCTTCAACAAATACAATTTTATACCATACATAAAAAGTACATTATATATCATGTATATCTTTTGTTCCACCAAAAAATCATGATTATATACAAATATATACATGAAAAATAAATAGGCTTCATGTTGGTTCAATGTCAAGCCATGTCATTTGACAACACCATACCTAGCTGCTTTGGAATCTAACCATAACCATGACCATCCTTTGAAAAACCTACCTTGTCTCTTTGAATACTGCATGACTTTTTGAACCCTTGAAAGTATTTATATACCATACAAGTAATAGCTTAAGTCTTACCATACAATAACACTTAGTATATTTTTCACAATATTTCTTCATTTTGCTCCATCTGCCACGACATTCTACCACCTCCCAACCAAATCCATACAAAATTTCTACAATCCTTACTTCTAATATCTCTTATTCTAAGATGTACTAAGACATTTGCAAGCATTGGTTAACCATTTCTCCAATTATAATCAAGAAAAGGAAAGCTAGAGGTTTAGTGAAGGAAAGTAAGGGTTTTTAAGTGCATGTTTGGTTTTTGTGGCTAACAAGGGTTTAGTACTTGTACATCTCTTCATCATTCATTCTTAAGGTCCAATTTAAAATCATCTTTGTTGACTATAAACTTTCATTATTATGCATATGATATTTCTATTTAGCTTATATCACCATTTAAGTTTTAATCATGAAAATAAAGTTTTCACTTAAAATGACCACATGGATTACTTTTATATATGTTGTGTTATTACTTACATTATGATTAAAAGGATGAGAAAATGTTGTATCATATTGTTTTGGTGTAAACATGATTATGAGTAAATTAGGGTTTATAATACTTCATAATATGTTTCAAGAGAAAGTAATACAAAAGATATGTTAATATTGATTATGGACTTTTAATCATGTTAATATAACACTAAAATAAGGTCATATGGAAATAAATACACTTGTACACACTTGGTTATGTGTAAAAATGATTATTTACAAAAACTAGTAAATTAGAGGATTTCTTAAAGTAAAGTTATGATCTTAGTATTATCATGATTAATTTTACCTTGGTAACTTGGACAATGGAGGCACTAATATGGACAATAGACATTTAATATATGTAATGATTATATTTTATATATGTTTTTCAATATGAGGACTTGTGCTATAAATACAAAAAGTAGTAAAGTTATAAAGAAAAGGTTACAAATGGAGTCAACAAGGCTTAGCATAGTTGCTGTCAAATATCCGAATTTTGACATGCTTTTTTTTTATTTTTATAATATATACATTTCACGACGATTCCGAAAAAGTAAGAAACTTGTTAAACGGATTAATAACGAAAAAGTTACGTTAAAAACGAGTTATACGTTAATAAACGAAGTCGTAAGTAAATTTTTATAAAAACATTTTTATAAAAATTATAAACAGCAAGGGTTGATATTTTTAACAAATAATACATATTTTTAGTATTCCAAAATGATAAGAATCGGATATATTTTTAATTATATAACGAACGAGTATGAATTTTCGCGAGTTTACGACAATTATACTTTATAACAACTATTTTTATAAAAGTTACAATTCTTGACAGAAAAGTTAATTTGGTATAACCTCAAAAAATTAGAACCTTCAATACCAACACCGAGCAAACGTCCTCGAAAGAATCGTTAAAAAACGGAGCTATAACGACTAAAATACGGACATTTTACGGGTTTTTCGACGACGTAATAACGTTTTTTATAAAAAACTCACGTATGATGTGAACAGTAAAAGTACTGTTCCCAGTAGGTCGAATTCAAAAATGTCAATTTTTGATAACTCGTCTTATACGAAAAGATGGGATAAAGAAACGCGAGAATCGGTTTAAATCGCGAAAGTTACGTAGTTTGCTAAACGGGTAATTCTAAAACGTTTTAACTTGTTAACACAATTTTACCAAAACCATTAGTGGTGATTAAGCTATATAGAATATTATGTGGTTTCAAAGTACTATATTACTAAGTGGGTTTCATTAAAATGGGCCTCTTCGGATGGGTTTCGACGAGTTGTTGGATTACGATTTAACGTGTCCTAACTCCCTCGAACGTCATGTCATGACCTCTTTAATTATGATAGCCGAACGATAGTTACGATATATTCTTATAGGAATACACATTCAATGTTATCAATTAAAGTACTCGGGTACTTATACGATCCTATGATAATTCTAGGTTGCATATCGATCTTTACGTGAAGGCTTTATCTGCGTCATTTGGTTACAGAACTCATGGTGAGTTCATAGCCCCACGTTTTACATGCTTTTGTTTTTACAAAGTTTGGGGGTGAAAAACATGCAATGTTTTTACAACATGGACATGTGGTTAAGTTTTATATTTTTTGATTACTTGCTTGCTAAGTAGCGATAACCCAATCTGAGCCCATTATCATGAACTGTTAATTACGAGCACGAATGTTATGAATAGATCTATTGGGTTTGACAACCCCGTTCGGGTGATTAGCTATCACTAGCGAAACGAACGTATACCATGTCGAATATAGGATGTTGCGGGTTAGAACATCACCAACGGGCATAAGACCATTTATTTGGCATCCTATACATGTCAAGCCATCAGGGTCATGAGCTTTAGAGCAACGTAATTTCATTTTTATTGATATCTGCATTTGTGCTTTATCATACACTTGGGGAGATCTTGTGGTCCTACAATATTGATGATTTATCAAATCTATGAATTCACCAACATTAATGTTGGACGTTTAAAGCAAGGTTTTTCAGGGGCATCAATAAGCACGAGGATTTGCGTGATGGTATCCATTGGTGGTTTTTGAATTGCGATGTCATGATTTCGTTTATGAGTTTTGTCGCATTTCATTTTTGTTATCTGTTATGGCGGAGAAATCTTTGTATTTTGTTCAACGTGAACAAGTTAAGCTTCGAGCTTATGTAACAATTACTTTGTTAAATCCAATGTATCATTTTCAAACGACTTTTTGGTCGTTCTATATATATCTTGTGTTATTGATCTGAGAAGTAACACGCCCCGGACCCATATTCCGCTGCGACCCAATTTGGGGGTGTTACAGAACTCATCTGAAACTTCTTATGCATCATCTTCTCAAACTCAGTGCATAATGACTTCTTTATGGAGCCAAAAATGATATCATCTACATACATTTGAACTAACAGAATATCACCATTGTCCCCTCTGATAAACAAATTCTTGTCTATCTTTCCTCTCTGAAACCCATTGTCCAACAATATGTGACAGGTTTCCAACAGCTCTTGGAGTTGTATGTAGTCCATACAGTGACTTTTCTACTTGGTTACTTTGTCAGGTAAGTCATGATCTTCAAATCTTAGTGGTCTTGCCAAACATAGACTTACCTCTTCAAATCTTACCATAAAGGAAAAGCCACTATTGACATCCATCTGGTACACCACAAAGTCTTTAATGAGGCATAGTAAAAATAGCTAATTGCTTCAATTCTGGCAACAAGGACAAAGACCTCATCACAGTCAATCCCTTCTTCTTGTGTGTACCCTTGAGCAACTAATCTTGCTTTATTTTAAATCACAATTCCTCTTTCATCCTTTTTATTCTTGAAGACCCATTTAGTACCTATAGCCCTTTGTGCCATTTGTAAATCAAACCAAGGTTCAAACTTCTTGTTAATTTGATTATGTAGAAGCTCTTTCTGCATAGCCTCTATCTAGCTTGGATCCTTCAATGCATGATTACTTTTGGGTTTTCTTGTGATAAAAAGGCAAGAAAACAAGCAATTTTGAAAAGTCTTTATGGTTTGTTCTGTGCTGATAACTGGAACTAAACAAACCATGTTCTTTCAAATTCTTTGTCATTCTTCTTGTTTGAGGTGTTGAATTCAAGTCTCCAATAATTTGTTCAACTGGATGATCTTTGTGTATTCTTGTAGTTGGAATAGGACTGACAGGCATAAATGCATCTAAATTGTTCATGTCAGCCTCTGCACCAACATCTTCATCATCATCTGAATAAACAATATCTTCCAATTCAGGCATATTTGGATCATTTGGAAGTTCAATGCTTGTTTTTGGATCAACAACATTAACTTCTGAGCCAACAGCATTAACAGTTGAACTAACAACATTAACATTGTTAGTGTTGTTTCCATCACTAGCAGTATTAATATTGTTAGTGCTGTTAATATTATCATCCTTCTCTTGATTAATTCTTGGCTCCTCTGTACTTGGAACCTCACTATCTTTCCCTTCAGTTGGATTTCCACTTTCATTCCCTAGATCTTCAGCATCCTTCTTTTCCTCCTCCCTTGATGGTTTGAATCCAACATCAGGAGAACTCTTTAAACTTTGAGAGAATAGTGGATCAGCATGCCACACTAGTAGCAGTATGTAATCTTTGCCAGGTACTGTCTCCATTCTAGGTTTACATGCATTATCACATGCTTTTGTACCTGCACTACCATTAGATTGATTCCCTACAACAACTGGCTTATAGTTCATAGACTTTGTTAGTGCATCTATATCAAAAACCCAATTAGGTCTACTTTCTGCAATATTAGGTGTATTCTCACTAAACTGAACATGCAAGTTCTCTTAAATTATCCTAGTTCTACTGTTGAATACTCTGAATGATTTACTATTGGTAGAGTATCCTACAAAGAACCCTTCATCAGCCTTTATACTCTGAATGCTTTGCTATAGGTAGAGTAGCCTACAAAGAACCCTTCATCAGCCTTTTCATCAAATTTACCTAGGTGATCTATGGTATTAAGGATTGTAACAGGACACCCAAATGGTCTCATGAAGCTTAAGGCATGTTTTCTACCTAGAAAAAGTTCATAAGGGGTCTTGTTGTGAGGCTTGATAACTAACACCCTATTTTGGACATAACAACAAGTATTATACTCTTAGCCCAGAAGTTGTTGGCAATTTGAATGTGCTAGTTCTAGCAGCCTCTATTAGTGTCCTATTTTTCCTTTCTGCTACTCCATTTTGTTGTGTGTCCGTAGACAACACTAAATTCCCTCTTAATACCTTCTTTTCACAGAACTGATTCAGGACCTATTCTGGAATTCAAGTCCCTTGTATATCTAATCACTTCACCTTAAGGTCTATTAGATTTTCTATGCCTGTAATAAATGTTTTAAGGATGTTCAGAAGTTTCATCCTTAGAGGCTAAAAGAAAACCCAACTTAACATACTAAAATCATCCTGTGGACATAACGAGGCTGTACATTTTTTCATTAAACTCTTTACAAATGTTAGGCAAACAAATCCATGTGCAACATTTGTAATGGTTGGCTGATTGAACTGACTGTTTTGGTCTTACAAGAAGCTCTGTGTTGCTTTCCCTTCTGACAAGCAACACAGGTTTGATTAATTTCAAAAAGTTTTGAAGGTAAACCTCTTACAAGGTTTCCCCTTACCAGTTTATTCATTGTTTTGAAATTTACATGTCCAAGCCTCCTATGCCAAAGATTAGATTCATCTGGTGTGGCTTTTGCAAGAGTCAAGTGAGACCTCCTTAAGGAATTACATTCTTTAAGTCAACACAGTTAATGTTTATCTTTCTAGGAACTTAGCAAACATGACTTTCATCAGTCTAACTTAATGGTCGGAGAAGAACAAACACATTCAGTCTCAGTAAAAAGATAATTATTCTTCTTGTCACCACATATGTGAGACACTAAGAGGTTTAAACTTTAGTTCCTTTACAAAAAACCACATCTTTTTTATTCAAAGTCCAATTTACTAGTTCTTATTTTACCTTTCGTAGTAATTTTCCCTCCTTTGGAATTACCTCTAAAGGAAACAAATCCTTCATCAATTTCTTCATAATCTGTGAGATAGGATTTATTTCCTGTCATGTGCCTAGAGCATCAAGGTCAGTCATTCTTTATCCTTCAAATCTTGCGGTGGATTGAACTGACATATGGTAAGAAAATTGTTCATTTAGGGACCAAGCCATTACTAACTTGATCTTGCCTTGTGCATCAACATAGTCAAATTTTTAAAGGACATTGATGCACCATTGTTTCTGGAGACATGGTCTAAATCTTTATGCTTTGGTCTCCAAACCTAACATGCTGAGGCCTTAACCGCATTTCCATGTTTCCCATTACAGCACGAAGAACTACTTTTGGCCTAGCAGTATTAACCCTTGTTCCCTTAATAGTGTTAACCTTTTTAGTGAAATTACTGTTATTAACTGCTGTTATTTTGTTAAAAGGCCTTCTAGTAGTTGAATATGCATTATTAATATCATTTTTCGTGGGTCCTGCATTATTCACTGCTGTTTTTGATTGAACAATATTAACTGGTCTAGCAGCATTGACTAAAATTAGGCCAGACCTAGTTAAGACTGTTCTTGGAACCATGTTCCTTTTTGGATAGGGGTAAGTTAATTTAGAGAACTTCTGTTTGTCTACCCTTTGAACATTGATCCAAACTGGTTTTTCAAATCTTCCATTATTATACTAGTTATTGTAGTCATTCTTCAAATAATCAAAACTACCACACAAATGACAAGCTTTGTTGAACATCTCAAAATTACTCCCTAATTTTTGAGACATCTGCTGGTTCTAGTTTCTCTTGTTTCCTCTAGGACTAGGTGTGTTTTGCCTATTTTTATCAACTGATGTTTTCCTAGGAGATTTTACTTGCTTAGTAGACTTAACAAAGTTTATCTTAGCAAAACTTGGTTTATTAAACATCTTAACTGTTTTAACATTAGGCGCATTTTCTTCATCACTATCAGATACCCAATCCTTAATAATTGGGGCTTCATTTTCTTTCCTAGCAGTTTTAGGTTCACTAGTCTCAACACTAGGCTTTTTAACTACAGACTCACTAACAGACTTATTTACATCAACAAAATCATCTAGACTAGGATAAACTAAATCAGATTTTACACTTATCCATTATCTGTCTATCTAGAAGTTTACTTAAGATTTTTGATGAATTTTCAAATTTTTGTACTGTAAGTTGAACCTCATCTTTTTCTTTTGTAGCCAACTCTAACTTCCTTTTAAGCTCTGTATCTATCTAATTCTTAATGTTTTATGTTTTAAGAGTTTTATATCTTCTCATACACAGACTCATTTTTTAAAGACTAACAGTCTAGCTTCTATAGATTCTAAACTAGTTTTATAAGAGACATCACTTATCCTATATGTACTTGTGTCTTTAAACTAATTGTTTACTTTTTCTTCTTTATATCTTTTACACATTCTAACAAGATGAATAACATTTGAGTCTTTAGATAAATTAGAGTTTGTAGAGAACTTTGAGCTTATTGAAGAATAAGGCAATGAGAGCAAATTGTTGGACCTTCTTGCTTGGTCATCTCTAATAATAGGCCTAAGACTATCACACTGAGACACTAATGCATTTGATGTAGTTTCCTAAACTGTGCACAGTCCTTCTTGTAGGTTCCTATTCCTGCTGTCTTGATCCTGGGTGCCCTACACTCCTTGCAAAGTGTCCTCTTTTATGGCAGTTGAAAACATCCACCTTGGACTTGTCAAACTAATCTTCTTTCTTTTTTAGGCATGTCCGAGTTTCTTCTAGTATTTCTTCAGGAATCTTCTTGCCCTTATAGTCAGTATAGCAATGTTCCACCTTAAATCTATCTCTTCTAGTCATCAGGATTGATTTGTTGTAGATCTTCATTATCAAGCTGTGGAATAGTTGGTTGGCTAGCAAAGAAGGAATAAATCACAGCATCACTCAAATTTTCAATAGTTGTTGAGCTATCAACAGCACCCTGAGTGCTAGCAGTATTAACACCCTAAGCAGTATTAAACTGCTTAGTTGCACTGTTAGTGCTGCTAGAGGATAGAAAGGCTACATTGTGTGAGTTTTAGAAGTTTTCAAATTTAAATTTCGTTTGTCCTTTTGGGTTTATCTTGATGCATAGATATTAGTTGTACTAGTTGATCGTCGTGAAAATTGATTTTTAGAATCGAAACGGATAAAAAGGGAGTGTTTGGTTCGTTGGATGTAAAAAGGAAAACATGGGTTTTTGTAGTTTTGATGTTGTGGTCGTGATGGTTGAATAACATATGTTGCCAGATAGCTTATTTTTGATAGTAGCTTGAATAGCTTATTCGGGCTTATTTTTAAGCTATTTCTTGACTTATTTTGGGCTTATCTGCCACGTTATTTTCCCAAAATCACTAAAAAAGTGATTTTGACTATTTTTGTGATATGGCGTATGTTTGTGGACTATTTTTGAGGCTTATGGTAGTAACCAAATGCGATACGTAGCTTATTAGCTTATTTTCAAGCTTAATATACGTATTTTGGAGCTTATGGACTCATGACACAATAAGTCTATTTAAGGCGTGGCTTAAGGAAAAGGTTTATTGTGGTCTGAATTATTTTCTACTTATTAGTATATGCTTATGTATGTAAATGGACATTGGTTTTGAACTTGGATCGTATTTTGGACTTATAAATATCTTAATTAACCCTTATTGGGCCTTAAAGCCCAATAAGCGATATTTAGTCGTTATGAGAGTTTTGATGGACTTTTAAAAGTGAAAATATATTTACGGAGTGATATTGAAGAATATTTTGGGAAAAACGTTTTAGTAAACGTTAAAGATTGAGATTTTGGAATTTTGTCGAAAAGTGTTGAATTTATGAAAAGTGTTGAAAATAAGGTTTGATACCTTGGAAAATGTTGTGTGAGCATACGGGTCATGTCAAAATTTCGTAAAAAGTTTATACTTAGAAATTTTTCTAAAAACATTATTTTTGATTTTAAATAATAAAACGTTATTTAATTATTTTATTTATTTAATAAATTCACTAAAAGACGAAAACTATAATTTTTCTCAAAACTTCTCGAATATGTTTAGTATGAGTAAGCGTTTCATTTTCAATTCTAATATAATTATTTTCACGGTGACTAAAGTTACCGAATAGACTTACCGAGATATATTTATAATTATTAATTATAAATATTTACGTATATTACTTATCTATTTCTTTAAATAGTATAAGTATGTATTATTGAGTAATGAGATTGATATGATTGTTGGGATATGTCGTCAACCATCACACCACTAAATTGTTATGAGTAATTGTACAACGCGTCTAAACTCTATGCATCAAACGTGAAGATTGTTTTGGAAATGGATGATTAAATTGGGACATTAACTGGACTAGGTCGTGTGCGGGCGTCGTTGCATTTGCTTGTGTGATTGAGATTTGGTTGCTAAAGACTTGCTTGAGGTGAGTTCTCGTAGCCTCATTTTTACTGTTTTTCCGTTGGGGGAAAATGATACTCAAATGTGTTTTGAAATGTTTTGAATTGATCTGTGCGAAATGTGGTTTTGTTTTTGGGACAAGATATGTGCTTATGACTGCTATGTGAATATTATGTGTTGCATGATTGTTTGGATCGGATGGGTACGCCTACCCAGTATTTGTGTGATTATTAGAGCGGATGGGTACGCCTACCCAATATTTGTGTGATTATTGGAGCGGATGGGTACGCCTACCCTAGTTTGTGTGTGGTCATGCCCTAATGTTAGTGCTCCAGTTGGTAGGCCCTTTAGGTGCGTAAGTGACATATGGTGATTGACTAGCGGGGATGCTATGTCAGGGATTGTTTGCACATATTCACTGTCATATAGCACTATTATCCATTGTTTGAAATATTGGCACAACTTTTGGGTTTAAGGTCAAACCTATGAGCTCACCAATATTATTATTGACGTTTTCGAGTATCATTTTTAGGTGAAGTAAAAGAGGAATAAGTTGGTGATTGTGATAGCAGACTTAGAAGTATCCCGTGTGGATTTCTCCTATGAAGTCTTGCTTGTTTGTTTTATTTGGTTTTAGTATTTGGAAGATTTTGGTTTAAGTTTGGATTTGGACCCCTGCGTGGGCTATTAGAAGTTGTAAGAGATTATGGATTTGTTTGTGATTTGGGACATCACTCGAGGTTATTCGAGGTTGACGGTCTTCGTAAAACCTGAAGTTTATGCATTGTAGTTTTCTCTATATTATATCTTGTGTTATGATTGATCATTATGTTGCATTCCTGAGTTTCCGCCATTATCGGGGTGTGACATATAGGTTCTTATTAGAATCAAATAAAGAATCTATGACACACCTTTCTTGCGAAATAGCAAGGTGGTTGAATGACAATTAGGGTGTTATCTCCTTCTAACTTAATCTCTAACCAAAGTTTTGAGAGTAAGAAAACAAACAACTTAACTAGAACTGAAGCTTCAGCTTCAGCAGTTCTATTCTGTTTGTTTCAGAGATAAATGAACTCTTCAATGTGTTTCACATTAATTGAAAGAGATAGCATTTACTCTCAATATCCCTTTCCTTTTATAGGCAAATGAATTAGGGTTTACAAGTTAACCTAGTACGCGTGTCATGCATCTAATGGGTGGTTGAGATACCATTAAATGCAGAAATGATTTAAGGTACTATGTACAGTCCTTTAGGGAAAGTTGTTGTACTTCTATACCAACTTTAGAAGAAACTATTCCCAAGGAGATTGCGTTATTCCTTTTGACTTAAAACAATTTTTTTTCCGCCTTGTAAACCTTCTAGAAGTAAAACCTTTTGTTTCAATCTTCTGTTAAGGAGATAGACATCATTTAGCTTGGAATTGTCATCCAAGCTGAACTGAAGCTCTTGATAAGGACTTGTCTTTAGTTTCTGAACCGCCAAAAAAATTGAAGTGAAGATGATCTTGATCTTCTAAGTACCTGAAGAATTGGAGCTAAACTTTCTTCAGCTACTCAATCTGAAGTGTCTTCAGCGTGATAAATACTTAGGGAATTTTATGTTTATATCTACTAAAAGACTGAAGGGCTCAGGAACTGACCCCAACAATCTCTCCTATTTGAATATATAAATAGCCTAAGTTAAAATCATTTGTAAGTGAGCAAAACAACTTCTTCTTACATAACTGATATAAATTGAACAACATAAACTAGTAACCACTTCTATTAACTTTCATTACATTACAAATACAAAAGATAAAGTTAATACAAAAGATCATAACATTTATATTCTTAGCTGCTCAATGGACTTCTTTTTTCATGCTGAGCTGATGACTTGTGTTTCTTGGTTGACCTAGAGTGGTCTTTAAGGTCATCAGCTCTTTTCCTTTTCTTGTTAGCTAAATCATTTAGCTCGTCTAGAGGATCTTGTTCTTTGAGGGGTCTGTTGAAGTCAATTTTTAGTTCTTTTTTGATTTGATCAAGGTATTCTATTCTTGTCTTTATCAGCCTATAGATGGTCTTCCATCCTTTTTCCTTTCTGTTGGGACAAGCTTTTATAACCTCCCTCCATTCAGCCAGATGTAGATCACTGACCTTGAGATTTGAAATGACTTCATTTATCCCATCTTTCCTATATACTTTTAATGTGATAGGGCCCTTTGTTGTGAGAACATCATAGTTTGTGATCTTAGAGCTTTTTCTTCTTTTTAGCACTTTGTCACAATATTTATCATACATTAACTTCTTGTTATAGTACAGTGTCACTACATCAATGCCCATAAGATCAACCAGTTCACTCTTCACCTTTTCTACTTCTTGTTTGGCCAACGCAGCTTTGAGAGATTCTTTAATCCTCTTTTGTTCTTCAATCTTCTCAACAGTAAGGTGAATTTGTTCACCACCTTCAGTGACAAAGCTGAACTTCTTCAACTTCTTTTGCTTAGAGGATTTAGTCATAGTTTCAGGTGCTTGACTTTTCTTTTTTAAGAAGTATACCCAGGTGTACCTTGAGTACTCATCAACAATGACAAGGGTATACTTTTCATGGTTAATAGACCTAGGAGTTACATATCCAAATAAATCCATGTGAAGAAGATGAAGATATTTCTTGATAGAAGATGTCTATTTTGTTTTGAAGCTGGCCCTATGATGCTTTCCTTTTTCACATGATGAACATGGTTTGTCCTTTGAGTAGACAAGTGAGGGAAGACCAATAACAAGATTTTGTTTTGCCAGTCTGTTGATTATTTTGATGTTTAGATGAGCAAGTCTTTTATGCCAGCGCCAATTGAGATTCTCAGAAGCTTTGGCAAAGAAACAAGATTCTTGAATAGAAGATGTCATGTCAAGAACATATACATCTCTTACTCTTGGAGCAATCATTACAACTTCTTTGTTGGAGTTGAAGATTGTTCCTCTTTTCTCATCAAACTAAAAAATATATTTAGCATCACAGAGTTGACTGATGCTAACTAAATTGTACTTAAGACCATTTACAAATGCTACTTTAGTGAGAACTATACCATTACATTTGATAGAACCATAACCTTCAGTTGTTCATGTAGAATCATCTCCAAACACTACCTTAGGTCCTGGTTGTTTTACATATTTGTGCAGGTAACTCTTGACACCAGTCATATAACTTGAGCATCCACTGTTCAGGTACCATATGGGCTTCATGATGTCACACTGCACAAATACATTTAGAATGGTTAGTTTTACTTAGAAACCCACCTTTTAGTGGGAGTCTTAGATCTGCTAGCATTTGATGATTCAGCCTAAGTTGATTTTAGAGCTTCAGCTTTCTTAGCTTGAAGTGCTTCACGTCTTCTGAACCACTCAATGTCGTTGTGATCAGTTATGGTATGAACTGTGCTACCACATGTTTCATAACTTTTCATGATATGTTGAGGGTTTCTGGGCTTGATTCCTCTTCTTAGAGAAATGACCATGTGTGTCATGATTATAACTTCCATAGATATCACAAATGGGATAGTTTACACAATCATCGGATAGAAGATCGCTGAACCCATAGTGCATGCATGGAGGGAAGAAGTATTTTGATGGTCTTAGGGTTCTAGATTTTGAAGAGGATCTATCCTGACTTTTAAGATGTTGAGACATGTTCATGATGGACATGTATTCAGCATGATCACAAGTTTTGTGATCAGTTCTCTCACACTTTTTACAAAATAGAACTTTATACCAATTTTTAGAGAGATGATTATTTAAGCCATAAAGATCACAACCCTTTTTAAATTGTGTTTTATATTTGTTTTGAAGTGCATTTTAGGGAACCTGTTGATGGTGGTTATTTTTGGAGTAAGATGACTGATTCTTGCTAATTTTTAATTCTAAGTCGTAAGTTCTTTCATTACAATAGCCAAGGGAGGGTCATCTTTAATTTTCACACTCTTTAATTTACCAGTAGGAGCTGAGTTAACTTTTGAAGCTGAAGTGCTTTTGTTACCCCTAGCAGGAGCTTAGGATGGTTCATTTATAATGACACCTTTTAAAGCTTTAACTTTGAGTGTGGATTTGGACTTCAAAATTGATTTGATAGTCTTTGGTCCAGAGACAGGTTCAGCACCATCCATCTTCTTCAGTGGAGGAAGAGGGGTGTTACATACTGAAGATTCATCTACTGAATCATAATAAGTCGCTAAAGAGTCAGTGATAGCAATTGGAGGATCAGTTGTGTTTCTTTGTGACTCTGCTGGGAGTATCCTACCAGTATCATGATTTGGCATAATAAAACCTTCAGCTTCAAACAACCAGGGTCCACTAGTACAAATCTAGGATTTGGTCAAACATGGGCAAAATGGAACGGCCACACATTCACATATTTATGTGGCTAAAGGTACCAAAAATAGACAACATTTACTAATTAGCCACACATGAAATTTTGACGCGTGTGACCATTAAAACTGTATTGCCACACATTCGAACATTTATGTGGCTAAAGGTAACTGGTAATTTTTTATATGATTATTTAGCCACATATGAATTTGGAACGCGTGACAAATACAAGTAAGCTTGAAGAATTAGTCACGATATACATATAAATAGTGACAAATATATGTCACACACTTGAACAATGTGACCAAATGGCATATATGGTCACACTAAACTTTTTGTCACACATTATTTAAGTGTAGCCAAAATCCAGTACATATGGTCACGTAACTTAATATGTGTGTTTAAAGTTTAGTTTGTGTTAGCTTGCCAAAAGCTAATGTGTATAGTCACATTTACTTCTAGCACGATCATGTGACTATATGCCTTTACAATAGCCACAACATATCACAAATGTGTGACTAAATTATGTTTATGGCCACATTTAAGGTGATTATATGTGACCAATATATTCATAACAGTCACATCGTGAAGTATTCATGTGGCTATTATTTAGAGCAAAATGTGAAATCGGTTATCATTAAATTTCATATTAGTCACATTGAGTGTTTGTGTGTCTAAATTCATAATGTCATATATGGTCACATGAAGTGTTTGTTTATGTGTCTAAATCATGGACTCAAGTTTTGTCACACATTATTTAAGTGTAGCAAAAAACCGGTACATATGGTCACGTTATTAAGCCTAAACTACTTTTAGGTTTTAAAAAATAAAAACAAGAAAATAAAAAAGGATGTTACACCCCAGCGAGAATCGAACCCGCGACCTCCCTTACGGAAGTCAAGCGGGTTACCATCTTGCCAGAGTAACCTATTCGTTAATGTTATGCATTTCCTTTTTAATATAGAAGTTTAAGCTTCATTGTTTTTGGCTAGTAGCTTAAAGAGTGCTTATAGAAACTGCTTATTAAACCGTGGCTTTTTCTCCCTCTGCTTATTTTCAACTTGTTTCACTTTTAAAATTTCGAATTTAGCAAAACTAAATAAGTTGTAGCTTATTTGGTTTAAAGCTTTTTCGGTGCAGCTTATTTTTAAGCTAAAGTTTTTTTAATAAAAGTTTTCATTATTAAATATAGTTTTAGTTTATAAAAAGTTTACAATTTTAATTAATAAAAATAGTAGTTTTTAGATTAGCTTATTATTAAGCTAGCTTATTGCTTATTATCTAATGCTTAATATTTGCTCAGTTTTGTGTTTGTCTCACTTCACTTTCTCTAAGGTAGGGGTGAGCATCGGTCCAAAACCGGACCGGACCGGCCAAGACCGGACCGGACCAAGACCGATCTTTACAATAGCTACAACATATCACAAATGTGTGACTAAATTATGTTTATGGCCACATTTAAGGTGATTATATGTGACTAATATATTTATAACAGTCACATCGTGAAGTATTCATGTGGCTATTATTTAGAGCAAAATATGAAATCGATTATCATTAAATTTCATATTAGTCACATTAAGTGTTTGCGTGTCTAAATTCATAATGTCATATATGGTCACATGAAGTGTTTGTTTATGTGTCTAAATCATAGACTCGAGTTTTGTCACACATTATTTAAATAGTAAAAACTTTTTTCATTACCCATTACACCACAATATTTCCTGTATTTGACCTATTACACCTAAAAGCTTTTTTTATCACAAAATATGTAATCGTGTAGGTGGCCCATATCATTTTACCTGTATGACCCGTATCTAAAAATACAAACATAAAAAAAACTAAAACAACATTAACTAAGAAAGTTGATTAATTAACATTCATCAACAGATACAAGTCATTACTACATGAAATATTGTTTCATTAGCTAATACAAGTTAGATTGCCCAAAAATTAGCTTAACATGTTACCAGAATACCGTTTTAAGCTGAGTACTAGATGAAATTAAACAAAATGATGAAATCCTTTCATCACCTTTAACATCAAACCTTTCTTTTCCCCTTTGACTTGTCTGCACATCTTCTAGGTGTCCTCATTCTAAATTTCTTCACAATATTATCCCATGTTTCAACATTAGCTAGTCCAAGCACACATCCCTTGATTGGAATAGGGCTTTTGAAGATGAATTTTAGAATGGGCTTCTTTACAACTGGTAGATAATCCTCAACAATGTCATATCCATACCATGCAAGCAATTCTTTTAGAATGGGCTCCTTAGACAGCCTTGTAATTAATGGCCCCTCTTTAGGAATACTTGTTATTGATGGCCCCTTACTAGAAACACCTTTGCTGTCATCTGAGCTATCTGAAGTAAGCACAATTCTTTCTGCAAAAACAAATTAAAAATCAAACTAAGTTTGCTAAGTTTGTTGACCCACATTACAGATGCACATTATAGATGCAGAAAACATGATGATTGTCCTTCCCATAATCCTTACCATTCATCCACTTGTCTGCACATCTTCCATGTGTCCTCATCCCAAATTTCTTTAAAATATCATCCAATGTGTCAACATTTGGTAGTCCAAGCACACATCCTGTGAGTGCAATAGGGCTTTTGACATTTGGATTGTGTTTCTGTGAGACTAGTACATATTTAGCTTTAGACTTTGGAGAGTGACATTCATGAATGGGATCCTGACCAGTGTGCACTATGGTATCCTCCTTGTTTATGCTAGGAAAATAGAAATCAGAAAGATAGTCTTTAATATTGTCATAGCCATAGTTTTCCAGCAATCCTTGTACTGATTGCCCATAAATAGGTACCCTTGGTATTGATGGGCCATTACTGTCATCTGAACTATCTAAAATCATAATTAATTCTGCCAAAAAAATTCATAATAGTTACCTAAGTCTGCTAATAAGCGCAACCAAAATAAGCTAAACACCAAAATACAAATAACCCACATACAAAGAAGTTAATAAGCTAATAAGCTATCTATGAACTTAACCCTAACATCTACTACCATTACATAAGGACCAAAATACCAAAATACATAACATCATAAAGTAGATTAACATCACTTTCCACTTCTAAGGCTCCTCTTCCCTATCTTCTCTTCTGCACAAGTCATTGTTGGGGGTATCTTTACTCCAAAGGTCTTGCCTTTAATAGCATCCCAGGTTTTAGCATTTGCAAGCCCAAGTACACAATTTGTTATTAGTACAGGGCTTTTGACAATAAGTGTTTTAGTTGATGCTTATAGCTTAGCCTTTGACCCACATGCTTCTACTTTACCCTTTGACCCACATGCTTCTACTTTAGCCTTAGAAGATGCCTCAGATGCTTGTGCTTTAGCCAATATACATGCTTTAGCCTTTTCAATGTCTTTCCAAGAAGGTTTTACATCACTCTCAATACATCCTGATTTTGAACCCCAAAACCTGCCATTGTCCTTGTACTCATCTGACAAATAGTGGTACCATTTGAGCAAACTCTTAGGTGGTTCTGGAGAGTCATAATCTATCTCCTCAAAAGTGCTAATTTGAGAAGTGCTATATGAGTCTGAGTTGTTGTTGTCTGAGCTACTATCTAAATTCATAACAATTATTTTTACAAGGTAACAACAAAGTCTGAGCTATGCATACTTAAGGAAGTCTTTTCAATTAAAGCTCTGACTAATGTTGACAGCAAAATGGTATGTGGGTATGGCCTGAGGAATGGGTTGCTACCTATCCTAATATCCTTAGCAAGATCAAAATCAGTTATTTGGTTTTCACAATGAATTCCCAAACACTCCTTCATAATGTGGCTAATGCAAAAAAGGAAATAAGGAAAAAAAGAAGATAATAAAGTTACCGTTCTGACTTGCCATGTTTGAAATTAAGGTTTATGAAAAAGTGTTAGGGATTACTATAGCTGAACGATTTTGGTGGGTGAAATGAATTAATGTGTGTTATGAATTGGTGGAAGAGTTTAAGGGGGTAGAGGGATAGTTAGGCGGTGGTAGGTGGAATGAATTAATGTGTGTTATCATTAATTAATGTATCAGTTCAGTTCTTAACTTAGCAGTTTTAACTTACCTTAGCAGTATTAGGTTTAACCTAGCAGTATGAACTATTTTAACCAGTTCTAAACATAATAACTGTCGTTCAGATTATCCAGGAAAACTTTCATACAATACTTATTAAGACTAAACAACACCTGCACTTTAATAAACATCATAGCTTTCATTAATTAGGATTATCCAGCAAAACTTCCATACATCCTTCATACTTATTCACAGACACAAACTGAACATTATTAACACTAAACAACCATTACAGCTGACATACCTGGCAGCTAACTATTGCCTGGCAGCTAACTATTGCCTGGCAGCTAACTATTGCATGGCAGTACTAAATGAGTTCAACAGTACACACATATAAACCAAACAGGATGTAAAAAATTAATAGATAAAATGAAATCATAGTACTGCTAGTTAATAAGTTAGTACTGTTTGTTAGTTAGTACTGCTTATATGATATGTATTAAGTTATTTGATTATGGAAAAGATTATAGATACTTAGATTTATCTAATATAACTTAACCTTAAACAAGCTTAAGGAATTCGACTATTTAAAGTGGGTATAACAATACTACCGATATACGGTACAATTTTCTATCTGTTATCTGTATTACATACAAATGTGCGTTTCTGAAAGAGTACAGCAGAAAACTTCAATTGATTTGCGTAGTCGACAAATGGATTTCTTCCCATTTCATCAGTTTCATGTTTATCAGGTGGGATACCAATAGTTTCTATGGATTTATGATATTCGCTAAAAAACTTTATTGTTTCTTCCTCAATAGTCTCCTCAGTAATGCATCCCTTTGGTTTATTTCTATTTTGCACATGTCCTTTAATAACCTTCATACATCTTTCGAAGGGATACATCCACCGAAAGCATATGGGACCACATAATTTTACCTCCCTAGTTAGGTGCATAGTCAAATGTATCATAATATCAAAAAATGAAGGAGGAAATAACTTCTCAAGTAGGCACAGTGTCACTACCAGTTCTGCTTGCATCTTATCTAGTTTTTGCAATATGATTTCTTTGCTACATATCGATTTAAAGAAAAAAGCAAAGAACCTGATTAATTGCATATTGTGTGGCGTGGGTGCTGATTGAACATATTGCAATGTGGCAAAAAACGCTTTGCATTAGATGTGTAGTCATGCGATTAGGCCAATGAGTTTCTATCCTTTAGGTGGACCAAACTAGTGAAATTTGAACATATAAACTTGTTAAGTACCCTAATGTTTGTTGTAAGTTTCACAAAAAGGGTCTTTTTCAGCATTCGTTCATGTGTAACCTGCTGGAGGTAGTGTTGTTTTGTCTTCTTCTTGCATAGCAAACAACTCTGGTTTGACCCCCAACTCAGCCAGATCTAATCGAGCATTCACTCTATCTTTCATCTTTCCCGCCACATGTAGCAAAGTTCTGACTAGACTCTCAGCAACATTCTTTTATACATGCTAAAGTCAATAACAATGTGGAACAGAATTTGCCTCCAATACCTAGTTTTTGTACCAAATGTTTGAATTTCTTCCAAATACGCACCTGTTGTTTCCGTTTACTTGCCTTGAACTACCCTATTCTTCTGTTTGTGGTTTCTTTTCTGCTATGTACAATGTTTTTAAAGCATGTTTGGGTATATATGAAATTTCCATTTTTAAGGAGGGGAAATATGAAATTGCCCCTATTTTCAATATGTTGTACCTCGTTGTATATTTGTTCCCCGGTCATTGGATTTGGAGCCAGGAGAAATTCTTGTTGTCCATTAAATGCCTTCTTTTGCTTTCTGAACGGATGGTTATATGGTAGATATCGTTTGTGACCAACATAACTTTGCTTGGATGAGGCAGAAAGTCTAACACAGTTTGTATCTTTCCCACATACTACACAACATTTGAATTCACTGTACGGGCAGCCACATAATGTACCAAGTGCAGGGTAATCATTTATTGTCCATAACACAACGGCACGTAGATTAAAGTTATCTTTTGTGGAAACATCATATGTATCAACCCCCGTCTTGAATAAGGTATGCAGATCATCAACCAACGGTTCTAAAAAAACATCAATATCATTTCCTAGGTATCCCGATATTAATACTGAAAGCATGATAAACTTTCTTTTCATACACAACCATGGAGGAAGGTTGTATACGACAGTTAAAACAGGCCATACACTGTGATGCCTATTTCCTGTGTTGACGTCAACCCCATCAGTCGATTTTCCTAGCCGTGGATTTCTTAGATCTTCAGCAATTTCGGGGAATTTTTCATCTATGGTACGCCATGCCTGTGAATCTGCGGGGTGACATAACACACCATCCGTTATCCTCTGTGTCGCGTGTCATCTTAAATCTTCTGAAATACTTCGTATCTTAAATAGTCGTTGCAGTCTTGGTATAATTGGAAAGTACCACATTACCTTTGTTGAAATGTTTTCGTACACTTTATGTGTCTTATTATCCACCTTCCATCTTGATATCCCACAAGTTTGACACGCAGTCAAATCCTTGTCATCCTTCCAATAAAGAAGGCAGTTGTTGATACATATATGTATCTTTTTGTATCCTGATCCCATAAATTTCATAACTTTTTTTGCTTGATAAGTTTTTTCCACCATTTCGTTACCACCAGGTTGAATCTTTTTTAACAATCCTAGTAATTCAGTAAAGAACTTATCAGAACATCCGTACTTACCCTTTAAGTTGAGTAGTTTAACTATTGCGGATAACTTTTTGAAGTCTGGACATCCTTCGTAAAGAGGCTTCTCTGCGTCTAATAATAGTTCTTGAAACTTGACAAGATCATCCTCATCAAAATTATCTTTTGTAGCATTAACCATTTCTACTGTTGCTGGGCCATCTGTTGGAATATCTGAAGCAAAATCCGTGTCGTCAACAAACTCTGTTGTAACATTAACAAGTTTTGGGGCACTTATTGATGGCTCATACTTTTCTCCATGTTTATCCCACTTTGTGTATCTTAGATCAATCCTATTTCTGAATAAATGGAACTGCACTTCCTCCACTTTATGCTCTATGTGGTTTAAACATTTTGGTACATGGACATGGCAATAAAAGATGTTGTTTATTACCTCGTGGGTTGATGTTCCCTATCTTCTGCAAGTTGTGTACTGCATAATCAATAAACGCTGCTACTTCATCAATATAAGATCTGTTGGTCCTATTAGTTCCCATTCAAGACTTGTCCATGTTTATAAATGTGTGCCACTTATTCGAGCAGCAATCTTCCAGGAGCAGGAGCAGCAGCGGGTTCAATCCTAGTTACCAAAAGGTGAGCTTTGTGATTGTAGTCCCTGCAGGCCACCCCATCGTTAGTTTAGGGGTCTGGTGAGGCGTGGTCGTGCTTTTGCTTAACTAGATCACATGTTTAAGGTGGTTGTCGGAATGTTGATGTATGCTAACATGTTTATATAAATAAAACAGCTATTTGTTTTCTTTTCATCATCTGTTTTTGCCTTTTTAAACAATTTATGAAAGTTGGTTACTTGGTGAATACACATATACACATGGGTCGTCTATCTTAGAAAATAAATAAGTGACAATTGGCATTGCTTATTTCAAACAGCTTATCTCTTTAAAGCCAAGTCGCTAACTATGCTTAACATGATCTTCTAATGTTAAGACGACAAAGTTATCTATGTTCACACACATTCTAAATAAGCAAGAAAGTAGCAACATACTTGTTCACACACGTACAATAACAGTTAACCATTCAACATGAGTGAATGTCTTATCAATATTAAAACACTCCCTTTTACTAAACCTTTTATCAACGGATCTACTTTCATATCTATCTATTTCTTCGGTTGCCTTATATTTAACCAATTAACTTGTTAATTTTATTGTAACTTACTTATATATTTTAACCAATTAACTAACTAATTTTACCAAGAAATTGACATAATCTACAAGAGGAAATCTTAAAACAAATGTTCAATTATAGCATAATCAAGACATTTTCAATTACAAAATCATAAACACGATTTTTTTAGAACGATGTGTACAAAAGAGCATAACAATACTTACTAGTGGTGACGGGAGTGGTGGGTCTATGACGAGAGAGTGACAGCGACGAGAGAGTGACGTGATGAGAGTTGTGGTGGTGATGGGAGTTGTGGTGAGATGAGAGGGAGTTGTGGCGGTGACAGGTGTGATTAATTTAGGAAAATTAAATGGATTCATGTAATTTTTTGGGGGAATATATTTAGCTAAAAGTATCTTACGAATTTTACAAAATATTTCATGAAAATATTGGAGGGAAAATACCTTTAGCCACGATAATAGTCGTGAATAAAAGTTGTGTTACTTGTTTACAAAAAAATTAACAAACTAGTAGCAAAGGTTGAAAAAGTTGCGAATCGATAGCCGGCGGTCGACCTCCCTGTAGCTTGTAATCGTTCTAAGCGGGATTAATCGATGAGTAATAGGATTGCCATTTTCGGCTATTTTTTCGTTTAGTGGGCTTTTAGCCATGACATTGGTCGTGGCTAAATATTTCTTGTGGCTAAAAGCCTCGATTCTTGTAGTCTCAGGTGGCATAACTGCAGAAAAAACCGACATGGGCCATGGGTCATGTGCATTAGGTTATCATTGGTGACATTCATTAATGGGTATTTGACATCATATGGGTCATATGAATTGGGTTGTAGTTGCTTATTATGTCATGTTACGACACATCCATGACTGGTGACAATGGGTAATTAACATGTGTCATGGGCCATGTTCATTGGGTTGTAGTTTCTTATAGTGTCATGTTATGACACATCTATGACTGGTGACAATGGGTAATTAACATGGGTCATGGGTCATGTGCATTGGGTTGTAGTGGCTTATAGTGTCATGTTATCGACTAATACATGACTGGTGATCGCCAATGGGTAATTAACATGGGTCATGGGTCTTGTGCATTGGGTTGTAGTGGCTTATAGTGTAATAGAACACATGCATGACTGGTGATAATGGGTAATTCACATGGGTTATGGGTCATGTGCATTAGGTTATCACTGGTTACATTCATTAATAGGTATTAGACATCATATGGGTCATATTAGGGGTGTTCATGGGGCGGTTCGGATTGGTTGTTAGGAGATTTAAGCTATCCATCACGAGGTGGGTAATTAATTTTACTATCCAAAATTGAACTGTACTACGCGAGTAACCGGGCATGCGGGTACCCGAAGTGAGCGGTTACCGGCTGTTCGGGTCACGGTTAACCGTTTTTAACGTTTAACCGTATAAACAATGTACATAAAATGTCTTTCTAGTAAAATTAAATGACATTGAATTTAAAAGTCATATAAAACGTAAGTATTCTGTTACAATAATTGCATTCAAATATTCATATATAACTTAATAACAAAAAATATTACTCGACGTTTATAGATTACGATCAAATTAATCAATTTTCACACATAGATTTTTACAAATGTTCACATTAGAAGCTAAAAAGTCGTTATACAATAAAAGTATTACAATAATTGTTTAATTAGCCATTATCACCGGTCATGTATGAAAACGTTTACAAAACGTATTACACATGACCCATGACCCATGTGCATTAGCCATTATCACCGGTCATGCATGGGTTCCATTACACTATAAGCCACTACAACCAAATGCACATGACCCATAACCCATGTTAATTACCCATTGTCACCAGTCATGGATGTGTCATAACTTGACACTCTAAGCAACTACAACCCAATGCATATGACCCATATGATGTCAAATACCCATTAATAAATGTGACCAGTGATAACATATTGCGCATGACCCATGGCCCATGTGAATTAGCCATTATCACCGGTCATGCATGGGTTGCACCGGCTTGGTAGGTGTGTATATTATAGTTATAGTGTGAAGGTTGTATGAATTGTATTGAAGTTATTAAAGATGGGCACGTTAATTTTGACATTTGAGGAGGCCATGAAATCTGTAACGCATATGTCTTAGTCTAAACACTATGTGAAATTGTCTTTAGGGTAGCGTTAGATAAGTTGGGCAGGTAACTTGACCCTTGTGCATTATGTTTAATGGTTAACGGTAAGTTCAATTCATAGAATGGTTAGTACGAATGTTTTTTAAATGCTTTTCCGGGGAAAGTCAAACATTATGTTTGTAGGTTGCTAATGGAAGCCATGTTTTAGTTTATGGGCTTCTACTCTTAAAATGTAAATGCTTTGGGTTTAGTTAGTGCTAGTTTAAAAGAAAGAGGGCTTAGTTTTGCCTTTTTTAAAAATTAGGTCTTCTAGTTTCATACTTAGTTCTCCTCTCTTTGAGTTAGATACATATTGTCGTTTGTTTCTGCAGTTACGCCGCTTGAACCTCAAGCGTCATGATGCTTCAATTGACCTTTCTCCACCACACGGTTCAGATGCATATTCTATACCATACAAATCCCCTATATATATCAATGTTTTCAGGCTTCATTGATCATTATCCCTACAACTCTTATTCAACCTCTTCTTATAAATCTGTCAACAGTATCCTATTTTACCCACTTTTATTATCAATGATAACACCCGGAGGAGCAAACCAAATTGTTGGGCGTTTTATTGATGACCTAATTGAGTTTAGCGGGGAGACCTTTGTTGATGGTTACTTGAGTTTCTTTATGTCTTAGAAATTTGCTCAGAGCCGTGGTTTTATAACCGGATGCGAGAAGATGGTCCAACACAACCAGGAATTTGTGTTGGGACAGGTTAATGCTTTTATTGCTGAGATGGAAGCATCTTGAAGATCAGGGAGAGATTTTTGACACTTTAATGGATCATTTAGGGACGACAGGGAGGCTGCTAGCCGGACTAGCTACAGGGGTTTGAATGAGCTCATTACTCAAGCTGAGCAGGAGATCGAGATAAAGGAAGCACAAATTCAGGTGATGAATGATTAAAGGATTGCTGGATAAGGAATGTGATGGTTTATCTTGCTCTAGTGTCATCTTTTTATGTTTTTGTCTCTTTTGAATGGTTAGTTTCTGGCTATGGTTTTGTTGGGAATTAAGGGCTTCTACAAGTTTCTACTGCGGGATTCAATCTTTAGCATGCAGAGATGACTTCTGTGTATGCTAAGCTAGTTTTGTATTGCTAGTGTTATAGTGTAGTACTGCACACTGATAATAAGTACAAAATGTTTTTAGTACTATCAGTTTATTAGTACTGTTAGTTATAATAGTTAGTACTGTTAGTTAAAATAGTTAGTACTGCTTATGTGATATGCATGAGATATATTAGGAATAGATATGCATGATAATGTAACGCGTTTGTAAGCCCATTAGGATTTCCATGGTGTTATAAAGGAACCCTACGACTTTGATCTAGCAATCAACGTTTTTATTAAGTTTTTCATAGCAAATATAGTTAGTATTCATAGTTTCAAGGTTATTCTGTAACTTTGATTGTGTTTAATATATTGAAAGTTTAGCAAGATCTTATTTCACTATTTCATTGTTCTTCTTAGTATTACAAGCTAGATTCCACATAGTTTTTAGTATTCATAATTTTAGTTTCTATTATAGTTGTCTTGGATCTATTCAACACAACTAAGCTTTAACAAGCTAAGTAAGTTATGTTCCAAAAGGGATCAACAAGTGGTATCTATGATTGTTTGTGAAACTTTGAATAAGAAGAACACTATATATACACTAAATCTGTGTTAGTATAAGAAAAGATTGGAGTCTGCATATCAGAAACTACACAAACAGTGTCTTGCACCTAAAACTTTCCTTGCTCAAAAATAGGTGTTTATGATCTCTGGAGTATTGAGAATGGAGAATATCTTACTCATACTGATTATTGCTCTTTTGGGAGGTCATTGTGATTGGTGATGCACTGTTGTAATGTGCTTTCAGCTAGTTGCTGGTTACTAAAGGTCCTATTCCTCCATAAAACTGTCTTGAACAAAAAGCTTAGCAAGAAAGAATGAATTGGAAAGCAAAAAGCACCTCTGTTTTTTGGCCATTCCTGATGAGCACTATTGAAAGTTTTATGGAATCAGGATCAAAGAACTTATGGGAATTAATCATAGCCAGGTTTGGAGGCATAAAGAATCAAAGAAAATACAGAGAAAACCATTCTGAAGTAGGCATTATGTGAATTTTGTTTGCATTAAGAATCTCAAGGACTGGATTAAAAACCTAATGATAGGTTCAGAAAATCATCAGCAATTGGGAAATTCATGGTGTAGTTATCTCTCAAGAAGATGCAAAATCTGAAAGTTGCTAATGAGAAGTCTACCATCAGCTTGGAACAATATTGCTTTAATCATGAGAAACAAATCTGATCTAGACACATTGAGCATGGATGATTTATATAATAATCTGAAGGTGTATGAATCTGAGATTAAAGGTTAATCAAGCTCAAGCTCAAACTCTCATAATGTGGCTTTTGTATCTTTAGAAAATACCAACAGTACTAATGAAGCAGTTAATACTGTTCATGAAGTTTCTAATGCTAGTTCACAGGGACAAGCTTCTTCCTCAACTTATGCTGATGATGTCATGTTTTCCTTCTTTGCTAATCAATGTAATAGTTCACAATTGGACAATGAAGATCTGGAGCAGATTGATAATGATGATCTTGAAGAGATGGATATCAAATGGCAGGTGGCCATGCTTACCATGAGGGTGAAGAGATTCTTAAAGAAGACAGGAAAGAATCTGAACTTCAATGGCAAAGAAACTGTTGGCTTTAATAAGATAAAGGTTGAATGTTACAACTACCACAAGAGAGGTCACTTTGCTAGATAATGCAGGGCACTAAGGAATCAGGGGAATAGAAATAGAGATGCTCCAAGAAGGAATGCACTAATGGATACATCTACTGCAAATGCACTGGTTGTTCAAGATGGGATAGGTAGTTATGATTGGAGCTTTCAGGCTGAAGAAGGCATCACAAACTTTGCTCTAATGGCTTATACATCCCAAGGTTCATCAAGTTCAGACTCTGAGGTACATTCTTGCTCTAAAGATTTCCTAAAATCATATGAAACTCTTCAAAAATAGTATACAACAGCGTGAAGCTCTTAATAAATCTAATCTAGAAATTATAGGTTATCAAATGGGATTAGAATCATTAGAAGCTAGGATAGTTATTCATGAAAAGAATGAAGCTGTTTATGAAGAAGATATTCCATTTTTAAAGTATGATGTCTAAGTGAAGATATTTCTATCAAAGACCTTAAAAATCAGTTAAAAGAAGCTTTAAAAGAGAAAGATGATTTGAAACTTAAACTAGAAAAAATTGAAGAATCATCAAAGAATCAAACTAAACTGATAAATAGTCAAATAAGTGCTAAAGACAAAGTTGGTCTTGGTTATGATAGTTAAATGAATGAGAGTGAAGTGGTTCATAGTGTGTTTAACACTAGAGAAAGTGATGTGGATGATAGTCCAATAAATAATAGATTCAAAATAGGTGAAGGGTTTCATGCAGTACCCCCTCCCTACACTAGGAACTACATGCCCTCAAGACCTAACTTATCCTTTGTTGGGTTAGATGATTTTGTTTATAAGACTAGTAAGGATATTGTAGAAAAGCCTAAAACTGTTAGGCCTAGTGCTCCTAGCATTGAAGATTGGGACACTAATAGTGATAATGATAGTGTGTTTAGACCTAAATCTGATTAGAAAACCAAAGTTAACTAAAATCAATTTTGTCAAATCTATTGAAAATGTGAAATCTGTTAATAAGGAAAACACACATAGGAAAGTAGAGTATCCTAGGAAAAGTCAAAGTCCTAGGGAAAATAGAAGAAACTAGAATGGGATGATGACTCAGGAACTAGGAAATGGTTTTGAGTTTATAAAGAAAGCTTGTTTTGTATGTGGGAGTTTCAACCATTTAATCAAATACTGTAATTTTCATGATAACATAATAGTAGAAAACCTGTGTTGAAAATAAGGGAAGGGTTACTGGTCAAAGGGAAATTAGAACAGTATGGAACAATGCTTAGAGGGTGAACCACCAAAATAAATTGACTCACCCATATCCTAAAAGGAAGTCTGTTCTAACAGTTGTATAAACAAAGTCAGGGCAAGTGCCAGTTAATGCTATTAAGCAAAGCTCTCCAAGAGCAGCAACATAGTTAGTACTGCCAGGCCTATTAATACTGCTACCCCTAAATCATAAGTGAATGATGCATTACCCAAAACATATTCTTATTTTAAAGCACATTCACCAGTAAGAAGGGCTTTTAACCAAAAATCAGTAGCTGAAACCAATAATCTTAATGAAAAAGTTAAAACTGCTAAGGTTAACAATGTAACTACTACTGGGCCAAAAGCAGTAGTTAGTGCTGCTAAGGGAAATGGGGAAAATACTGTTAAGTCCTCAGCATGCTAGATTTAGAGACCGATAAGAAATGTTATTGACCATACCTCCAAAGATAGTGGATCATACATGCTTAAAAGATTTGACTATGTTGATCTACAAGGCAGACTCAAGTCAGTAATGGCTTGGGTCCCCAAGAGAAACTAATTCTCTCATTTTGAGTGCATGGTAATCCACAATATACTTTACAGGATCAAGGAATTTTTAATAGTGGATGCTCTAGGCATATGACTAGAAACAAGTCCTTTCTTACAGATTATCAAGATGTATACTTTGTAAAGGAACTTAAGTTTAATCTTTTCTCTGTCTCACAAATGTGTGACAAGAATGTCTTGTTCTATCTCCTAGATTTAATGTAACATCCGAGAATTTTCGGATTTTTAAGATAACTATTTTACCTCTTTG
>BQNB010035098.1:0-51118 GCA_026074375.1 Tanacetum coccineum | reverse complement strand
GGGATAGACACATGTGACTGCTCACTCCCACCTCGAATAAGCTAAAGAGTAGGACTAGTAGAGTAATATAGGGTAGGTATCTTCTAACTTTCACCAATAGTAATAAACCAATAAGGTAGCTGAGACATGCATACATGACCGTAACGACAGAATAGACATGCATGCTCGTACAAATCCTCATTCGCGTAAAACCCATGGTTAATGATTAGGAAAGGAAAGTAAATTGTTGTTAAATAACAATTACAAAACAAATAGATTATGTCTAAGATACAAGTTGCTAGACACTCTTTCCTGACCGTTATCATGATAAAGACACAACTATTTACAACGTCTTAAACATAGATAAAAAACAACAACCTAAGTTGGCGTTCCCGTAACGGTCAACTTCCTAATCATCCCATACTTTACATACTTTACAAGGCAAGTGGTGATATCTACCACTTTATACAATACTCTACATCGTTGACTTTAAAACGTTTCAACGAATAATCGATCCTTCATGTAATTCCTTCGGTAGTTGCGAAACGATTATCTTCAAACTTTCCTTCTCTTTTTTGTTGCGATTTTTTCTAATTTTCTCAATTTTCTTTTTTTTAAAACATCTAACTATATACGAAACTCGGAGTAGTTTCACCATCTTCACGATCATAATAATTCCGAATAATTCCTTCGATAATTCTTCATTCTTCGGACGTACCATTAATTGCGATGGTAGTAAAAATACATGAGTTTTGACTACTTTATACATTCCCATTTGCGATGTGCAAATTTCTTCCAACCGTACCAAAATTGACACAAGACTCGGGAAATACATACTTTACACATTAAGCAACTAGCAACTATAAAATAAACTTAATCTAACATGGTAGGCTAAGGTGTAAAGGTGTAACGAAATAAACAAGTTGGTGTAATTCCTAAAGGATTGGCTCTACGGGTTGTTCTAGGGGTATCTTACTCTTAAAGTGAGAGTAAACAAAGGGTTTATACGGGGTTTAACTAACCAGTGTAGTTAGTTAATAAACAACATGTTAAGGCATTTTGGGTGTAATCCTAAAAATTTACCAATTAAAACAAGTTACTTCATCTAAATCTATAGTACTTATCATTGTGATCTCGAATAGATATACCAAGCCAAGTTCTAAAGTCTATAACATCACCGACACACTCATATTTTTGTGGAATTTGGGTAAACATTTAGAAATGGATAAGGTTAAATCCTCATAATATTAAGGCGTTTTGGGTGTAATCATAAAAATTTACCAATTAAAACAAGTTACTCCATCTAAATCCATAGTACTTATCACTGTGATCTCGAATAGATATACCAAGCCAAGTTCTTAAGTCTACAACATCACCGCACACTCATATTTTTGTAGAATTTAGGTAAACATTTAGAAACGGATAAGGTTAAATCCTCACAATATCTAACAAGGGTTATTGTGTGTGGGGTTATGTAACATGTAATTTCATAAAAGTTTGCTTGAAATTTTTTAAAAATTTAAGCATATTTTAGGCATTTTATATGAAAAATAGGACAAGTATACATTCTAATTATTATCCCCTCACTTGAATTATACAACGTCCTCGTTGTATAGATAAAACACTAAATACGGGAATTAAAAAGAATTAGAATGAGAAACTCACCTGATATTTGCTCGGTAGATTCTCCATGTTGAGTTTATTGAGCAAGAATTTGTGTTGAACAGCCGCCTTGAAGTTTCAAGACTCTAACACCTCCAGACATGTAAATACTTCAACCAACTCATCGATTTCTTTTCTTTCATTGAGGTCCTGTGCAAATAATAGAAAAACGTGCATTCCTATTTTTGGTACCTATGGTTGATTTAATCTAAACAAGCTAAATACGAGTCAGTCTGGTGAATACGCCGTATCATGTGCATGAATACGCCATATTGCCAGAAATGACAATAATGTTTTTAAAGTGCATAAAAATAAAGGACTGATAACGTCCAGACAATCAATACGCCGTATGGTATGGAACGGATATGCCGTATTGATGAGTATTATTGACTTAGTCAACTTTTGTTCAAAACAGTGGATACGTCGTATAGGTTTTAATCTAAAACGTCGTATCCATTCTTGGAGACCAATTTTTGATAAAGTAAAGAAAACATACCTTGGCCTCCGCAATGTTCTTGTGTAAACATCATCCTTATAATACCGTTTAGGGTCGAACAGAATGCCAAACGGCACATACAAATTCATAATAAGATAGAATAGCATTATGTTGACGTAATAATTCTAAATCACGATATTTACATGTAATTCCATGATAAAACTTCCCATTTTGAAAGTTTTATCGATTTTATCGTGACTTGTTTCCAAAAGCATATTTGACCCATGTGTATTCATGTTACCCCCCAAAGACTGTATTATATCGATCTCATTATCATCATTGCCTTTTTTCGACTTTAAATCATCGGGATGAATTATGTTGAAGAGGAATAGATCATTAAAGTACAAAATGTTTTTTTCCTCTTCATCATATTCGGACAATGATGTTTCATCATTTAAATCAAAATCATCGATATGTTGAGGGCTAAAAATCGATTCAGTTAACAAATCTGATTTAGACGTTGGAGCATCATTGTAAACAATGGCTGGAAATTTATTCTCAAAATCTTTAAATAAGTCTAAATCATCAAAACAACTAACCGTATGCTCGTGTGGTGGAAGTGAAGGCATATTGACTTTTCATTATCATTTTCCGAATCCGTTTTCAAATCATTGGTAGAAATTATTTTATAAGAAAACGAGTTTTTATCAAAAATTACCGTGTAATCTTCATCATCGGAATCGTCAAATGAAATTTTAAAGTCAATTTCACCGTTAAGAGAACTTACCGTGGGTTCACAAGAAAGTGTTTTTTAGATGATATCTGATCATTAAAAGCAATAGTTGGGAATTCGGTTTCAACAGATCTGAGGTCGTGAACGTCTTCATCATACCAGATCTTACCATACTTAACAGTTTCCTAGTTAAACACCTTACCATGATTTCGAGCTTTTTCTTCCTCGAGCCTGATCTATTCTTCCATAGTAACGTTCGGATCGTCCATCTTGTAATAAACTTACTAGGGCAGAAAATCGTCAAATAACAAACACGTCGTATTCAGTAAACTGAATACGTCGTAATACACATTTAGCAAACAACCAGAAATATGAAATAAATCTAAACTAAGCTAATCCTAAGGGTTAGATCTAATGCTAAAAACCAAAATATCAAATAAAAATTACGATTAATTTTCACTCCCCGACAACGGCGCCAAAAACTTGATGTGTCGTTGTGTGGTGTTTATTTATGAAGGTTCAAGTTTTAAATTTATATTTTACCGACTTAACCAAAAACAACACTTTAACGGGCAGTGTACCCGATCGGTGGTAGATTCGTGGTAAGTAGGGTGTAGAAAATAGAACACTTGAAGCCGAGGTTCAATCTTTCAACTTATTAAATTTTTTGATTTCACTAATCTAAGTCAAATCCTATGCTAATCGTATCGTTAGTTTCTAATTCTACTTCTACAGGTAAAGGGGGGGGGTGGGTTTCAGTCTAAGAGATGGCACAGGTTTGGGTGTGACTACAATAATCAAGACCACTTTAAACCCCACGCAAGCTAATCTAACAGAAGATTAAAGATGCGGTCAAGCTTATATAGAAAATGTATTCAGCCATCATATTCCGATTAGAAGTTGAGTTTTGTTTATTCAGTGCATGATTACTTATCTCGAGGTGGTATATCATTGTTAGACTTAGGCGGGACTTCTTCCTAAGACCTAGACACATTAATTCTGTCACAATTAAAGCATCCGCATAAAACATCCTTATATATTGATTATAATTTATCTAGAGGACAACATGGTGTGTGTCATACTAACCCTAGCTCATTAGAGACTTTATCCATCTTATGCTTTTATTGGTTAATTTGTGTTAGGTGGTAGTCCACAATCCAAACTATACCAATGACCAGAACATTATTAGTTATTACTACGCGACCACCTACAACGGTACAACTAGTTCAATCGAGGTAAGCAGGACGTTATTAGTGATCCTATTTGTTCCACCTACACGCATTACTATTGGAGAGCTATCCCAGACTCTTAGCCTACGCCCAAACAACATCGAAGTTGCAACGCATTAAATATGTAGGACTAGACCCAATTGAATAATAGGTCGCATACTTAAGCACGTAAACAAGTATCATGTGATAAACATAATCAATAATTCAACGATAAATCAAGCAAATCAGATATAACAAAAACCAAAACATTCGATCTTTGTGTAATAACTGGCTAATACCCGAAAAGGTATTAGCCTACAAAATTATACAAGAGTAATGCGCTTAGACAGGTAAACTAACCAAGTTAACGAATGATATAAAAAACTGAACGATTACAAAAGTATAAGAAATTACATATTGTCTCCTATGGATTGGAATGCGTTGCGAGACCTCTTCTGCCTTTTTTCTCTTTTGAAAATTGACTTTTGTGGTTTAGATATCGAGAATATGATTTAGCACACTTAAAACTCATTTTTGAGTTTTCTATTTACAGGGTCTGAAGTCGATGCGATACGGCGTATCGAATGGGTTCGATACGGCGTATCGGGAGTTTCTTGGAGTAGGGACCACGTTTGATATCTTCCAGAATATTCACCTTCTATATCTTCAATACGGCGTATTGGTCTTCTTTGGATATGGCGTATTGATCATATTTCCTTCGTGGTTTTTGGTGAGTGCAGGCACAGATACGCCGTATCTTTCTTGATGGATACGGCGTATTGGTTGTCAGAACAGTAATCTTCAAAATATCTTTGTTTAATCTCCAGAATGCGCGCCTTTTGCTAATATTCACCAAGTACTCCGTAATTACTGCAATTCTTAAATATGAACGATTAATTAACAATTCTTTGCAATAATTATACAAAATGGTTTAATTACATAGGATAAATGATGCTATAAAATAGACGTTATTTGATGTCATCACTCACAAACAGTTAATCGATACGCAAAACGAACAATACCAAAATGTTAATCTCTTGATATTTTGGATATCAATTGATTAAACGTTTGGGGATAAAATGTTACATAATATCTATCAGGAACATTTTAATGCTCCCCTTTAATATTTGAGGGAATATACGACAGTGCTGAGTACAATCATTTGAAAAAAATTTGAATTTACTAAGAAATTCTTGAAAATTTTGTACTTGAGCACTCCTTAATATTACCATAAAGCCTACACTACATATATACAAATTCACACGTTTTTATTATGTACTAGGTTTGACCTGTTATGATGAGGACATCATATGATAAATCATATGGTCCTTTCTATCAGCCGAAGGTCTCCCCCGTACAGTCTCCCACCAACGAATTTTTCCACGCTCCTCATTAACCTTCTCTTCCTGAGTTGTCGATCAATAGCCTAAATCATAACTCCTGCTCTCTTTCCCTGTCTACATTTCTCCAGACTGTCTATGGCAAGTACTCCATCCGGATTCGCTTCAGAATGTCATCAAGATCAGATCAAACATCGTTGAGTGTACCGCCACTAAACTTGTGGAGTTCATCAATAAGCATCAATCTGTTCTTCTTGTCTTTATTCTGATATATGAAGCCTTTGGGATTGGAGTATGCTGTATATGGTGTCTTTCGTTTGAGATATGATCTATACATATCCGGCTTTGTGAGGTTGAGCTTCTTTTGGTAACTTTCGATGCCCAATTGAAGATCTTTAACACACCTTCTGATGACAATGCTTCTTTTAAACATTCATAGTGAAACACCCAAAGCTAGACGTTCTTCAATATTAAGATTTATCAGCTTGCCTTGAATAAGAAGAAGCAGCATGTCTTCAATGTCTTGAAGGCGAAGCCTATTGTAATAGCCTTCTTTGAATGTGTATAACTTGTCGTCATCTCTACGAACAGTGATCCTTTCCAAATGTTTGTAATTGTTCCATTCGACAATCGTAAGCTTCTTAATTCCAATGATTCTGTTTCTAGAGTAGACATCACAAGCAGATTCCCTGATGACTGCAAATCCATATAATTGTTGACGTTTTTGCCCCCAGTGAGAGATGCCCCAGAGTGCATGTTTGTCGTAGACAATCGGCACTTGACTCCACATGGTGTTTGGGACTAAGTATTCAATCCATTTGATGTGTCTATAATCTGCAGCCTTTGTCTTCGTCACTGAAGTAGCATAAGTTTGGCTTGAGACTCCACCACTTAAATACGCAAGGTCGTTGTTGATGAAGTGATCAAATGGTATTACTCGACGACCTCGTAAATTATGTATCAATGGTAAGGGCTTACGAAGATCATGTGGATATTGCTTTCCTTCGGGGTTGTTCCAGTCTAGTTGATCTGTAGTTACTTTGCAGACTTCTTCAAGGAAATATTCAAGTTCCACCAGACTCTTGCATGAACCTTTCATTAACTCGAATGTTGGACCGGCTAATAATTCTAGAGTCAGAGTATCAACTTTGAGCCGATTCAACACGAATGCAGAGAAGTCTAGAGGAGTGTCCATCAGTTCATTAAATGACTCACGAGGATCTTCATTCCGAGCTAAAGTGCTTATCCAAGGTTGAACTGGTCCATGTTTAGCAGGCAAAGTCTTGTTCCAATCACGGTCGGGAGTTGGAGGTTTTGTTGGTTTTTGAAACCAATCAAGATGTTGAGTTGTCTCATCAACACGTTGATCTTTAGTAAATCCTGTATCGAACTCCTGATGTGCGGGTTCTTTTAAGTCTTCGTCAGCGTGTATTGGTTCCTCTGCTTGAGCAGACTTGCTAGTAGATGTTTGATGAGATTTGGACCCTTCTTTAGACTTGCCAGTTAACTTGGAAGTCTTCTCCTTTGGTGCACTAGTTGACTCAGGTTCTTTTCCAGCTCTTCTTCTCTTGGACCCAGTGGAGGGTTCTTCATCTTCATCCTCATCATCTCGACGTCTTTTAAGCATGACAGTATCTCCATATGATGCAAGAATGTCTTTGTCAGATTCATAAGCGTCAACCAATGCTTTATAGAGATTCTTCTGTGGAACTGATCTGTCAATTGATTTGTTATTCTCCATTTTATCTATGAGAATCTTCTTCAGCTCAAGTTCAGATAGATTAGCTGCTACAGTATAGGATGTCTTAGCTTCATTGGAAGAACGAATCAGAACCTCAGCTTCAAGTTGTTCATTTACTGACTTCTCAATTCTTGGCAAAATCTTGGTGACTTGCTCCTTAACTTGCACTTTGACTTGCTTTTTGATGATCTTCTTTATATTTTCATCAAGTTTATTGATGAAGTCTTTATTTTCAGCTTAAGCTTCGTCTCTAAGTCTGTCTGACTGTAGTTGCATAGCTGTTTTTACGGATTTATTCATCTTCTTGGCAAGGTACGTATTAATAATATTGGGAATTGATGAAACAGCTTCAGCAAATAGGTTTGTTTGCTTGAATTCTGAGAAGTCTTCTTCTAAAGCTTTTACTCTATCTTCAACCTTGAATAAGGAACCAAAGGTTGGAAGATTTTGTAGGGAGGTACTTAGAACTATTGTTGGTGTTGAGACAGGTGTTTGTTTCTGAGGTTGAATGTGAGGAATGGGTGGTGGAGGAAGTGTTGTTATAGATGAAGGAGGCATTTCAACATTCGTAGTGACAGGAACATCTACCAGAGAAGTTGACTTATTGTTCAGATTAAGAATGGAGTCAATACCTGTATCTGGATTAGGGTTGAGCATGTTGGAGATGAAGCTTGATGATACCAAAGAACTCTGTTATTGAACTTCAGGAGTGACAGCTGTTATTATCACAAGAGTATCTTCTATGACTTGAGTAGTTTGAACATTAGCTAATAAGGCATCTGTCATTTCTGTATCTTTTCCCTCCAGATTGACGTTTACGTCCCTGTATAATTCATTCACTTCTTCCTCTTTATTTATCTCCTCTTCATCCAGCTCTTCTCCCTCAACATTTTCGCCTTGAGTTACTTTATCATATGTTTCATCATCAGTGGATTCAAAATGAGAAGGTGTTTGAACCCTCAGATCTGAACCCTATTCTTCTTTATCTTCTTTTTCTTGTCTTTCTTCTTCATCATGAGTGGAGAACTTAGGATGAACAAAGTCTTCACCATCATTATCTGATTCAGTCTGTTCATTATCATCATCTTGACCATCATTATCTTTATTATCATCATTGTCATCATCTTCTTTACTCAAGCTTACTTCATCATCATTGTCCTCGTCACTGGACTTCTAAGAAATCTGTTCATCTTCAAATCTATATGTAGGTACATTAGGAACCCCTAGTGAAACACCAATTCCTTCATCTACACCTGAACTACTGGCGTGAGAGCTATGAAATTGTGTCTTGCTTATTTTGGTGACGATCTTCATCTGTTCAGCCTTAGACAATGCAATTTCTGATAAAGTCTCTAATCCTTAAGCATGTTGCTTCTTCTTTCTTGTTTTAGCTACCTTAGCTATAGCTTTGAGTCTTTTACCTGGAGAAGCTGTAGGTGCTTAATCAGTCTTCTCCCTGGTCGATCTCCGTACATACTTTGGTTTTGGAATCACCTTTCCAGTAGCAAAATCATGATAAGTCTTGTACGCATCCGACTCCTTCATTGCTTGATTAGTTAGAGTATCAGGAAGTATGGCATTGTACTTTTGAACAATTTCATGCTTGGGGATGAATCTCATTATGGTAAGAATAGGGTCATTATTAGCTATGTGTCAGTCCACCTTGTTTCTTCTTGGAATTAATTGATCTTTTGACATGAAGTGGTTGATGATAACTTTTTTGAATTTTGGATAGTACATGTCTTTGTTCTTCTTTGCCTCTTTGTTTTCGATTTGATAGACTAAGTCTTCCCATAGAAGGTAGACGTAGTCAACATTCTTCTGGTAATACATGCCCCACATGATTTGAGCTCGAGAGAGACGAAGTAGATCAAGTCTAGTTACTTTACCACTGAGACATTTATTGATGATGGTTCCGAATGTTCTCCAAGGTTGAGGTAGAGTTTCAACCTTGACATCAGAGAGTGACTTCATATTTCTGGAGTAGCCAAGTTTTCTAATGAAAGCAAGAATTTCCTCTTCAAATAGAGGATCTTCAAACTTTTGGCCAGGAAGATTTAGGCAAATCTGAAGCATATCTCTGAACGTTTCCAGATCAAAAGAGTAATTCTTTTTGTTAATCTTGAATTTGATGTAGTGCTTGTGATAGGAAACAGTAGCCCAGAATTCATGCTTGTAGATGACAGGAACACTTGCAGAGATCAAGAATGCTTGATAAAAAGGAGTGAGAGAAAGAACATCCAAAGCAACTTGAAAAGTGGGTTCCTTGGGCTTGAATGTGGTGCTCAATATGTAGTTACAATTCCCAATCCTTAGACGTTATTCTCGTGAAACAAGAGCATCGTTAAGGGCTTGTTGTTGTTCTTTTGTGATACTCATGATTCTGCTAAAAAAGAGTCAATACAGTTTATATATAACCAAGTTTATATAAGACACTATAAAGACCTTTTCAAGCTATGGCACTTAAAGCATTCAACACATTTAGAGAACTAATCATAGAAAGGGTTAACTTAATTTGGCCTAATGAGTTAGGTCACCTTTGTAACATAATTAGACTGTCTAGGAATCTAGTTCATTCTAACTAGTAGGGATTTAGATTACCTAAGTCTTGTTTTAGTTACACTAGTTAAGCCATTTTTTAACTTGATTAGATTTCAAAGATAACCAATTTTACATTTCCTATCCAAAACAAGTTTTAAGTTACCTCTTAATTAGAATCTAAGTGTTTAGCCTTTTGTTTCCTTTAATTAGAATTATGACACCTGAAAGTTAAATGTAAACTGCTAATTCGGTCACTATTAAGTAACTGCAGGTTCGGTCAATACTGAAAACTACGAGTTCGGTCAGTAATTCTAACTGCGAGTTCGGTTACTAAAGCAAACTGCGAATTCGGTTACTAAAGCTTAATGCAAATTCGATCTCTAAAGCAAACTGCGAATTCGGTCACAAAAGGAAACAGCGAGATCGGTCATTAATGCTAACTGCAAGTTCGGACACTAAAGGAAACTGCGAGTTCGATCAACACTACAACCTGCAAGTTCGGTCAACACCACAACCTGCGAGTTCGTTCAATACTACGATTGGTTAGAGTATCAGGAAGTATGGCATCGTACTTTTGAACAGTTCATGCTTGGGGATGAATCTCATTATGGTGAGATAAAATAGGGTCATTATTGCTATGTGTCAAGTCCACCTTGTTTCTTCTTGGATTAATTGATCCTTTTGACATTGAATGTGGTTGATGTAACTTTTTTGAATTTTTGGATAGTACTGTCTTTGTTCTTCTTTGCTCTTTTGTTTCGATTTTTTTTGATAGACTAAGTCTTTTACTAGAAGGTAGACGTAGTCAAATTCTTCTGGTAATACATTTTTTTTTTTTGGCCCCCCCACATGATTTAGAGGGGCTCGAGAGAGGACGAAGTCGTTCAAGTCTAGTACTTTACCACTGAAGACTTTAATTGATGATGGTTTCCGAATGTTCTCTAAGGTTGAGGTAGTAGTTTCAACCTTGACATCAAGAGAGTGACTTCATATTTATGGGGACGTAGCCCAAGTTTTCTGATGAAAGCAGAAATTTCCTCTTCATATGAAGATCTTCAACTTTTGGCCAGGGAAGATTTAGGCAAATCTGAAGCCTAGCTCTGAACGTTTCACAGATCAAAGAGTATTTATTTTTGTTAATCTTGTATTTGAGGTAGTGCTTGTGTAGGAAAAGTAGCCCAGTATTCATGCTTTGTAGATGAAAAAAACAAAAAAAAAAAAAAAAAAAAAAAAAAAAAAAAAAAGAACACATGCAGTGCTCAGAATGCTTGCTGATAAAAAGTTATTTGGTGGTATGATTATTTATTAGTTATTTTTAAGTCTTAGTAGTTATCGTTTGTAAGTGGCTAGTAATTATAAGGGTGCTGAACGTTCGTGAGAGAAGTATGTAAGATAGAATCTTGGTTTCTTGTTTTTTATTTCATAATATGGTGAGTGAAAGAACGTTCCAAAACACTTGAAAGGTGGGTTCCTTGGGCTTTGAATGTGGTGCTCAATTTGTAGTTTACAATTCCAATTCCTTAGACGTTGTTCCGTATAACAAGATGCAACGTAGGGCTTGCTGTTGTTCTTATGTGATACTCATGATTCTGCTTAAAAAGAGTTAATACAGTTTATATATAATCAAGTTTATATAAGACACTATAGAGATTTTTCAAGCTATGGCACTTAAAGCATTCAACACATTTAGAGAACTAATCATGGAAAGGGTTAAATTAATTTGGCTTAATGGGTTAGGTCACCTTTGTAACATAATTAGACTATCTAGGAATCTAGTTCATTCTAACTAGTAGGAATTTAGTTTACCTAAGTCTTGTTTTAGTTACACTAGTTAAGCCATATTTTTTTAACTTGATTAGATTTCAAAGATAACCAAATTTAAATTTGCTTTCTAAAACAAGTTTTAAGTTACCTCCTAATTAGAATCTAAGTGTTTAGCCTTTTGTTTCCTTTAATTAGAATTATGACACCTGAAAGTTAAATGTAAACTGCTAATTCGGTCACTATTAAGTAACTGCAGGTTCGGTCAATACTGAAAACTACGAGTTCGGTCAGTAATTCTAACTACGAGTTCGGTTACTAAAGCAAACTGCGAATTCGGTTACTAAAGCTAAATGCAAATTTGGTCTCTAAAGCAAACTGCGAATTCGGTCACAAAAGGAAACAGCGAGATCGGTCATTAATGCTAACTGCAAGTTCGGACACTAAAGGAAACTGCGAGTTCGATCAACACTACAACCTGCAAGTTCGGTCAACACCACAACCTGCGAGTTCGTTCAATACTACACCCTGCGAGTTTGGTCGATTAATGGGAACAGCTAGTTCGATTTAAACAAAGAATTGCCAATTAGGTTCACAAACTCAAATGGTTTTAACCATGTTTTTAACTTTAAAATTCAGCCATATAGCATCAGAGTATACATATGAACATTTTTAGCATCTCATAGACACAGATTTATCAACAAATAATACAAACGAGCATTTTTCACCATAAAATCAATTCGCACTAAGAACAAACATTCATAATGTGGATATCAAAGCACACATACATTCAATAATACATTTTACACTTATCTAACACAAAACCCACAAACTTTTCCTACAAAAACTCAAAAACACTCATATTCGACACACAAAATCAAACAAATCTAACGCATATGATAATCTTTATTAAAAACTGCTATACATGAATCATTAACACCCTAATGTGAATAAAACACCTCAATCAATTTGTGTTTTCGCTCAGTTTCAATTTTAAAGAACCCTAATTTGATTTTTAGGGTTTTCGATCTTAAAACCTTGTAAAAACGAAATTCGTTCGAGATGTAGGATCATTAAGGTGTAAGGATCAATGTTTTAGTTATACCTTAAGCACGAAATTGAATGAAAATGGTGAGCTAGAAGATGACGATTCGAAGGAGGGTTTTAGAGAGAAAAGGTGTAAGTGTGGTGTGTGTGTGTGTGTGTGAGTGAAAATGGGGAGGGTGGAGGTGTTATAAGACTTTTTAAGTTTTTGACACTTCTGCCTCCTAAAGTTTAAGATCTTTAGCACTTTTCATCTATAAGTTATTTTAGGCATTCTAAGTTACAAGTTGGCATAAATAGTCCTTGTATTTTTAACTAGCATGCCTAACAACTTAAATTTGCACATATTCTCTCTAAAGGCATAAACACATAACATTTAAGGCACACATAGGCTAAACTTAATTAACTTTCCTTAAAAAATGATATTTTGTTATTGTTTAAAAACCTTTATTCCTTTTATCAGATGACTTTCTGAAGAAGATATTTGACATTTTCTCCCCCTCAAACAATGACTCGTTTTCTATTTAAAGAGTTGTAGTCGTTGTTTGAGAATTCGAATAAAATCTTTTTGTGATTACTGAAAACACTGATTCATTATGAAGACAACTTTTTACCAATAAAAATAAGATTTCTCTTATTTTGACAAAGAAATGCACTGACACGTACATTAATTTGTATATAGGAAGCACGGGTTGTGTTGCAAAGTAAACACAAGCCTTTGCATGGTCATAAAGTAGACCATGCCCGAGAATAAATTCCCGTTATGAGGTCAAGTTTTCTTTTTGAAATACTTGCCTTTAAGATGATGATCGGGTTGCTATCTGAAATAATAGCAAGCCATTTGGCATGTTTTGAAAACATTTGAAACTTCTGCTCGAACTTCATTTACAGCCTCGTATCATTATTAAATGACATTTCTAAGACCGTAAATGTTATTGATTTTCAGAAGACATGCCATTATTACCTCTTTTTATATTTTTCTCATTTTTTAATTTTTTCTTTGGTTTTATATATTTTATATTTTTGTATTTTGTTTTTATAAATGTTTTGAAAATAAATAAAAATATTTTTAGTTTTTCTGGTTTTTAATATATATACATATTTTATACAGGATATTTGAATACGTACCACCACTATTCTTCAGCCTCATCTGCCAATTTTTTCAGAGTCTCCTGTGTAAAACTTCGCATTCCCAGCTTGTTGATAAGAAATTCAATTCTTTCTCTGCCAAGGGCTTTAGTGAAGATGCCCGCTAGCTGATACTCCGTATTGATAAAGTAAAGCTCTACTACTCTGTTCTCAACTTGTTCTTTTATGAAGTGGAATCTGATTTCAATATGTTTTGATTGAGAATGTTGAACAATGTTGCAGCATAAGGCAATAGCACTTTTGTTATCACATTACATTGGAATTTTATTGAATCCAAGGCTATAGTCGGTAAGCTGTAATCTCATCTAAAGGACTTGAGCACAACAACCTGACAAGGCTATATATTCAACTTCAGTGCTAGATATCACAACGCTTTTCTGCCTTTTTGATGACTAGCTAACAAGTCTGTCTCCCAATAATTGCATACATCCAGATGTACTTCGTCTAGTATCTTGGCAACCCGCATGATCAGCGTCTGCATAAGCTGTTAGTGCAATAGAAGAATCCTTTGGATACTAGAATCCCCTATTTATGGTTCATTTTAGGTATTTAAAGATTCTTTTTACAGCATGTAAGTGCTTTTCGGTAGGCTTTGCCTGATACCAGGCGTACATGCATACAGCAAATGTAAGGTCTGGTCTACTGGCTGTGAGATACATAAGGGTGCCAATCATTCCACAATAGTGTGTAAGATCAACGACTTTCCTTTGTATATCTACATCTAGTTTGGATTTCTCCACCATGGGAGAATCCACTGGGTCACTAGATTCCATGCCATATTTTTTCAAAGATTCTAGAGCATATTTAGACTGGTTTATAAAGATGCCTCTAGGACTTTGTGAAATCTGTAGTCCTAGAAAAAAATGATATTTTGCCCATCATCGACATCTTAAACTTTAAACACAATATTTTAGAAAATTGGTCACATAGTTCAGGTATAGTATACCCAAAGATTATATCATCAACATAAATTTGTACCAGGAGAATATCTTTGCCGTGTCTTCTGATGAACAGTGTGGGATCCACGGTTCCTTTAGAGAATTCCTGAGAGAGTAGAAACTTCGACAATAGGTCGTACCACGTGCGAGGAGCAGAATTTCGTTCAAGAATGCCGTCTTAACATCCATTTGGTAGACGATCATATTCATGTGAGCATCATATGCAAGGAAAATTCGAATAGCATCAAGTCTAGCCACTGGAGCGAAGGATTCCTCAAAATCAATTCCCTTTTCTTGATGGTAACCACGAGCAACCAAACGAGCCTTGTTTTTCAAACACCTCTTAATTCATCAAGTTTCACCTTGTAGGTCCATTTTAAAGTAATAACCATCACTTTATCTAGACGAGGAACGAGCTCCTAGACTTCAAGATGTTCAAATTCATTAAGCTCCTCTTGCATTGCTTCAATCTAACATGCTTGAGTTAATGCGTCTTTATAGTTCTTTGGTTCTACTGATGTGAGAAAGGCATCATAGTAACAAAATAAGGCTTGTTCATAAAGTTGAAGTCTTGTGGAAACAAGTCTTTCGAGTTCACTGATGATGTTGTCTAAAAGATGATCCTTGGTCCATTTGGTAACGTGTTCTAACTTAGAAGCAGCAGTGTGCACAATGGTAGGAATAACATCCGAAGAAGAAGAAGCTTCAGAAACATTTTTTGGAATTGGAATACCAAACAACGGATCGTTATTCATGTGTGCAACATCTAAGTCATGATTGTCTTCTTCAACATCGTTAGGAATGACAAGAGATTGAGTTTCGGGTGATGTTTGTGAGTTGCTAGGTGATGGTGCATCTTGGTCAACAGTTGTTGAGGAAGGTGAACCGGTTGATGCTTCGGGTTCTGGAGCAACTACTTTAGCAATTAGATCAATGACTTCAGGGGCTGGGCGATTAACACTTGATGGAGGGTTGAGTAATTCATCAAACAGTGGTTGAAACAAAATATATCAATCAGTTCTTGAAGGTGGTACAAATGGTGTTGAGGGAGGAAGGTTTGACATGAGTCCTGAACTGATTGTTACAGGAGTTATTTCATGAAGTGTGGGTCCTAAACTGCTGTGTTCAGAAGCCATTGCAGTCAGCTCATCAAAATCTACATGAATTATTTCAATGATTCATCTGGTACGTCGGTTGTAAATTTGAAATGCTCTCTTTGTGGGTGCATAGCCAATGAAAATACCAATATCAGCTTTTGGTTGTAACTTTCCTAAGTTCTTACTATCATTTTTCGAATAGCAGAGTGCACCAAATACATGGAAAAACGATAAGTTGGGAAGTTTGTCATGTAAAAGCTCATATAGTGTTTTTCCGTGACGAAGACGTGTGATGGAATGATTTTGGGTGTAACATGCGGTAGCAACTGCTTCTACCCATAAGAATAACAGAGCTTTTGCATAAATCAACATTGTGCGGGCAGCTTTAATTAGGGTAAGATTACATCTTTCAACGATGCCATTTTGCTGTGGAGATCGAGCAACAAATGTTTCATGAGAGATGCCAACCTTCTCATAATATTCCACGCTATACAAAAAGTCCTGATTTAACAAATTTAGTTCCATCATCAATTCTATTACGTCAACAGGTACTTTAAGACCTACACTTGGATCATCTTGAGAAACTTGATTATGAAATTTGGAGCTTCATCTTTTGACCTTAAGCACTTAACCCATGTAAATCGAGAGTAATCATTGACAATGACAAGGATGTACTTCTTTCCATTAACATTTGCGACACGCATTGGTCCACAAAGATCCATGTGCAAAAGATAGAGTTTTTCTTGGTTGGTGTCTTCAGATTTAGGTTTGTGGGATTTCTTCTTGCTTTTGCCCATTGCACAAGCAGAACACATATGGTCCTTTTTAAATTTTAGCTTAGGGAGACTTTGAACAAGATCGTGTCTAGCTAAATGGTTAATTGCACCAAAGTTCAGATGAGACAGACGTCGATGCCATAGCCATGACTTAGTCTTTGAGGCCTTTGACAAGAGACATATTGGGGAAGACGCCATCATATCTCCAAGAGACAGTGTATACAGATTGTTGCCTCGAGATCCAGTCAATAGATCAACACCTTCTAGATTACGAATGAAGCAGGCGTGTTGACGAAAAGCAACTTCAAGGTTCAAATCACATAATTGCACAACGAAGAATAATTTATGTCCAAGTCCTTCCATGTAGTAAACCCTTGAGATCGTCACATTCCCAATCTGATAATCACCATATTCCTATATCTTTGCCACGTGATCATTTCTGAATTTTGCAGTACCCAAAAATTTATTGACGAAATTGGTGAGCTGAGAGCGATCTCCGGTCATGTGCTTGGAGCAGCCGGAGTCCAAATACCAGAGAACAATTTAGACGACCTGCATTCATCAGGATAGGAAGATGGCACATCAGAAACTATGGATCCCCAAGATTTACTAGGTTCTTTTTTGTTAGCAGATAAAGATTTAATATTCTTAGGTTTGCTACCGGGAACATTAGTTTTAGATTTCTTAGGTTTCCTTGAGTAAACCAATATTACCACAGGCTTAGGTGTATCACTTTCTAAAGCAGTTGGTTTCCGAAGGGGCACTTCAGCAGTTGTGGTTATCCTAGTTAAAGGGCACGCATTTCCTACGATAGTGAAGGTCTGACCAGTAGGTCTCCAAGTGTATCCAATATTTGTAAAGACTTTTCCTGTTGGTTTCTAAACTTTTCTCTTTGAATTTTTCTTTACAAATTTAGATTTAGCACGAGCATTCACATCATTGATAAAGTCAAGAACACACAAATCATGATTATCAGAAAGCATGCAACCATTACACTTAACACATAAAAGTTCAAAATTTGCATTAAGCTTGGAATGTTGCACATTTGCAGTTCCTTTAGGTTCAACAACACTATTCTTATTTTTCAAACTAGATTTAATAGTCCTAGGGTGGGCTTCTACTTTATTCTTCAGAGTACTACTTGATGGTCGCTGAATCTTATCGTTCTTGGTATTGCCTGAATGCTGTGATCCGCTAGCACTAGTAGATGGTCTTACTCCTGTAGAAGACAACGCAGGTTTGTTAGAAACTAGGTTTGATGAAGAAGTTTCAACCAGCTGCCCTGGATGTGATACAGCGCCCCCTCACTCAGCGAATATCTAACTCTTTTTGTCCTTGTTCTTTGGGTGTCAAACTATAATTTATCACTTGAATTGTTAATTGCTAGCATGTTTGTCTAATTATATAAGCAAAGTCCTGATTCGTTTTGTAATTAAAGCTTGTTTCTTTGAGGTCACAGTTAGCTACTAATTTATCAGCGTCTTAAGGGGGGAAACTTATTTAGAGGATTTTGTAATTTTCCTTGTTCCACTATTTCCCTATGAATCGCAGCTTGTTTCCTGAGTGTGCTAAGGTTTTCCTTTAAGTTTTCTTAATTCATCTTTGAGAGTTGTAATGACCAACCCTTGTTCCTGAAGACTTACATTTAAATCAGAGATTTTCACAGACTTTTGATTGACTTGATTAATTATAGCATCACATTGTTCTTTTGATCGAATACGTGTTGGTTTAATCGAGTCATAAAGTTGTTTATATGTCTGTTTCAAATGTTCATTCTCAGCAATAAGTTTTGACACCCTATGATCCAATTCAATATTTATCATTTCAATCTCTTTTATGTCCTTCTTGACCTTATCCTCATTCATATTTTTTACTTAGAGATTTAATTCTCTCTTTCAACTTCTTTATGACCGTGTCTTTCTCTTGGGATTGAGCTTTCAATTCATTTAATTCAAAATATTGATCAAAACTTGGAGCACTTTGATTTGAAACAAAATTTTCTCTATGAAAAATTTCCTTATTAAGTTGAGTATCAACTTCTAAAGATATGTAATGTTTTTCAAGAGTGGTAAAACTTCTAAACAGTTTATCGTAAGTCTCTTTTCAATGAAATCCTTTTTGTTGAGAAGCTCAGTCTCAAGTTTGAGACACTTTTCACATTCATGCACATTCACAGAAGCATTATCTACAGAAGAATTCATAATTATGTTCACTGTATCTTTGTTGATGACTTGTTCCAAGAGTCGTTCATTTTCATTTAAAACTTGATTCATTTTAACTTCAAACATTTTTGACTCTAAATGATGTTGTTCCAAAGCCTGTTCAATTTGATGAAAGACATTTTAGACTTCAGAAAGTTCATCAATCAAATATTGATTGAATGTATTGAATAAGTCCTTCAAAGCTTTTACAATTGGAATTATTTCATCCCTAAAACAAGCTTTTGTATGTTCAAACCCCTACGAGCCCCCAGTAATGGCTATGCATGTGGTTCTTTCTTTGACAACCACGTCAAAACCAGCAAGATGGTGTTTAAGTTTCTTCAAACTCATATTAACCATGATGACTTTAGGAAGTTCTTTAGGAACCTCGACTTTGGTGGGTCTACAAGAATGAGTGGGATATAAAGAATTCATAGAATTCTAAGACCAAAAGGCTTGTTCAGCAGATAATTCAGTTTGTGGAACAAATCATGTTTCAAAATCTTGAGAAAGTTGGTTAAGAACAGCATAATCGACTGGTGTAGTATTAACTTTCTTTTATAACATCATTGGATCCTGTTGTTTTAAAATCATTTTTGAACGACTCTCTTCAGCAAGAATTAAAGGCCTTAAGGCATAACCCATGGATTTTTATACAAGTCCAGCATTTTTTCAAAAATTAAACATGAATATAAAATGGGAATGGTAAATTAAAAGCCTTACGTTGTTTTCCAACACTAAGCTAAATGTCGAGTCCTAATCTTAGCTAGAACCAATCTACCACTTCACAAGATATACACACTCACAAGATCTACACAATATCCGAATCACACAAATACACAAGATAAATACAATAGAGTTTTGGTACTTAGAAGAAAAGAGGATAGATCACTAATTAACACTTCGTTTCTTGACGAATATGAGTGTTCTTCTCTTGCACTTGAATGAGAGGGAAGAGATGAGAAGAAGAGATTAGATCACTTGAAACAAGATCTAAGTATGTTAGTGATCAAGAGTTTTAGTGAGAGAAAGAAGGTTTAGAGAGAGAAAGAAAAGACTAAAAAAATTTGTTCATAGAGGAAAAAATTTCTGCTGGGAATGGAGCAGTATTTATAGCAGGGAATCCCAACGGCTCTCTTGGGGCCGCCGCCTAGACTCCGTTCCCTTTTTTGTCTTTTTTTGGGGAAGGTTGTATCTGGTGTAGAAGCTTCCGTTTTGGGGGGGGTTTGAATTTCAAATTTTAAGTTTTTAATAAAACTTTTTATTTTAATTAGAAAATATTTTGTAAAAGTATTTTTGAAAAATACTTTTGTAGAATTAAAAGTGAGGATTAAGAGAAAAATATTTTCTTGATCACTAATCATGCATAATTATTTTGTTTTTCCATACCTTAAGTGATCACAAATCTTAGATATGAAATTTTACATTTAATAAATTGTAAACATTTATTTTTATTGTAACCTTTTTTACATTTTGTTATTATCAAAACGTTGAAAAGTCGAAAAATATAAATAACGTTTTTAGGCATTATTTGTATTAACAATCTCCCCCTTTTTGATGATAACAAAATATAAACTCATTTTAAATCAAATTAAAGGTGTCAAATTATTAAATGAGTTGTGTTCCATTTCTCTCCCTTTTTGTCGAATTCAAAAAGAATGATCGTCGAGTTGTTAAAGAAAGAAAGAAATCGACGATATCAAGACTCCCCCTTGATGTGTGCTCCTCCTTGTTCGGGGCACCAAGGGATCGATCTTATAAAAATTGTGTGCTACAAAACAAGGTTAGAAGTACAAGTGCAAGACAAATATCTTTCAAGTTAACACATAATATATATAAATTATCAAAAGAAGAGTTTCATTCCACCAACAAGAAACTCATATATTAGCACATTCAATTAATACATTCATGCAAGATAAAACTAGAACTAAAACAAGATAAAGAGAAACAATACTACATAAGTCTTAAATGATTCATGATTCATAGAGAATGACTTTTTAAGCAAAAGGTTTGGGGCTTCACGTTTATGAAAACATTTAGATATTTTTAAGGGGGAGATGGAAAGTGTAAAGTGATTGCGGTAGTAAGAAGATATTCAAGATGAGCAAACATGATATTCATCTCATCTCTTAGGGTGAAGAAAAGGTTTTGGTTGTGAGAACAACAAATGCAAGTTGACCCATGATAGTCATGATAGTTGTAGAAAAGAGGATGACCCATGATAGGTGGTTGAGGTTGTGGTTGAGATGGTGGTGATGGAGTGTCATGAATGTGATCAAGAGGAGTGATTGGGGACAAAGAAAGTGTGATATCCAAGGAAGGATGACTTTGAAGTGGTTGAGGATTTAGAGGTCTAGGAGGAACATCTGAAATGTTGTCAAGCAAGGGGTTCAAGTGATGAGGAGAAGTTGGTTCATGTGAAGATGGTGGTGAAATTTGAAGTTTTGAGTGAAAGGAAGAAGATGTGTTTTCTTGACTTGATGATGTTTGATTAGTGGATGTGGTTTTTGATGGTGCATTTAGAGGAGTTGGAGATGAGGAGGTTGTTGTAGGAGAAGGTGTGGTGGTGATATCTTCATCACTAGATATGTTGACAAATAATTGTCTAGGAGGGATTATGGTGAGTTTGATTTTCTTAGAAGGATTAGATGAGGAAGCATTGGTGGAATTCCAGGAAGAATAAGGGATGAAGAAGAATGTTTCTCCACAACCTTCTAAGACTTTTTCCGATTGACCTTACTCCACCACGTTGCTCATCTCATAATTGTACTTGACGGTTGATGATTTCGGTTTAGCGGGTGTAAAATAGTTCAAGGTAAGGGTCAATGTTAGGTGGGTTTTAAAAGACTTAAGGAACTAGATTGGTTAAAGAGTTGACATAACGAATAGGGGAAGGAGTGCTTGCACGCGAGGTCCCTTCGTCATCATCATCGTTGAGATGAGATGAGGATGGTTGATCGAAGGCGGAAGAAGAAGAAGTGGAATGACGACCTCTTCTCGTGCCACGATCTCTTCTGGGTTTTCACTCTAGTTGAGCGGCAAGAGGAGTCATGACACGATCGTACAAGACATAGGACTCATTTTCCAATTCAGGATTTTCCCTAATGATGAATTTAAACAAACGAGTTAATAACATACCATAGGGTAGAATTAACCTCTTTTGTTTAGTAACCCACTCCATTCGTTTTGTCATGAAATAGGCAAGGTTGAATCTTTCGGAGTGTACGACACAATAAAGCATATAACAAAGACATGCAGGAACATGATCCCGATTACCCCCCAGACAAAAGACATTTTCCTGGATAATTTCTTCTAAAGGCTTCAGGGTTGGCTCAATTTCACGAGTTAGAACTTGATATTCAAGAACATCAATTTCTTCCTCATGACGAATGCGACGGACTTGACCATCTCGATTAATTCGAATAGACGAAATGATGTCCTCAATGGAAGGAAGGTTGGTTTGATATGGACCATCCGAAGGGATACCATATGCCAACTCATCAAGTCTCCATCTATCGGTAAAGACACACGCACCTTCACAAGGTATATCAAGAATTTGAGCAAATTCTTCAAGAGAGTAAGAGAAGAATTGATTTTGAATAACAAATTCGACAAACATTTGACCTTTGTCGGAATAACTGACTCGATATTGACTATAAAACTCGAGAATGAAGCGAGGACAAATTTGTTCATTTATTTCATGGAGACACTCGAACTCGACAAAATGAAACAAAGACCGAACATAATTTAGATCCGCAAAGTTGTCAAAAACCACCCGACCCTCATGAATGTAACGACTTTCAAGGTCTCTTAGTTTTTCTTTTATAGGAGTACGGTATTCATGTGATATCATTGGTATGTATTCTCTTGTATTTTTATGATCTTCGGATGACTTACGAGGCATGATTTCCTAAAAGAAAAGAGAAATCACATTTTATTACAGTTTCACTTGTAGTTGGTTATGCACATTTCTTCTAGTGTGTGTCTAGATGTAACAAATGTGGAGTAACGATTAACTCGACCTAAATATAAAATCCTAAGATTTAATCCAAACGCTCCTTAATTTGATTTTGCTCATGTAAACAAGTCGAAAAATACATATGAATTATGTATCTCGAAATTTGTTCATGAGATCATTATGCATGTGTTTGAAAATGTTTTTGTATTGGATTAACAATGCACAACAACAATTTTATTATGTTCCTAACGTTAGTGATTTGAAAATAAAATTGGGGTTTTGGTTCGAAATCAATTTTTCAACAAATTCACTAATGTATGCAAATCTTATATCTACGGGAAGCATATTAGTTATACATTGTATCCTAGTTGTCTTAATTGTACAAAATTGAAAGAAAACACAAAAATCCCCAATTTTAATTTTTGGTGTTTTCATCATAACCCTTAGACTCCAAATTTGAAAGAAAATAGATGAAAAATAAACATACAATCGATAATCTTGTGATATTAGATTGATTATTAGTGTTGATTTGATCTTCAATTGATGTTTTAATGGTTGAATTTGAGTTTTGGTGGGTTTTGGGTCGAGTTCGTCGAGTGCAGCAGATAAAGGAGTGTTTGTTTTTGTGTTTTGAAAATTTTTGTTTAAGTGTTCCATATTATGGTCTGCTGATGGCGGTCCCATATCTCCTGGCGGTCCCAAATATATTAGGGGCCGCCTATATGGGGGCCGCCCTCAGTAAAGGGTATTGGACTTGAGTTTTTGACGAAAATTTAACAAAGAGGAGTGACATTTTAATTTGCATTTCGCGAATTAAAAATGCTTAAAGTACTTCGGATGAAGTATTCAAGTTGTCACGACACGGAATGGAACACGGACTAGAATCGAAACTAGAAGAAGGAGAAGCGGACACATAAGGTTTATGGAATGTGTTCCATCATTCCTAAACCAAGACGTAGATAGTTAAACGATTCACGTTTAAGGGGTTTAGTAAGAATGTCGGCGATGTTGTCGACGGACGACACTTTTTTGATTGAGATATGTCCTTTTTTTAGATTATCACAAAGAAAATGGTGATGTATTTCGATGTGTTTGGTACGAGAATGTTGCACCGGGTTTTTGCTAAGGTCAATCGCGCCTTTGTTGTCGCACATGATGGGAACGTCGTCGAGTCGTACGTCGTAGTCGATTAAGAGCTTGTTTCATCCATAGTGCTTGTTGACATTCTTTCCGGCGCCCTTTTTTTTTGTTTTTTTTATAGTAATCGGCTTCGGTAGTGGATATAGCAAGAGCGGTTTATTTCTTCGAGAACCAAGATGTCAAACAACATCCCACGAACGTACAAATACCGCTAGTGCTCTTTCGGTCCACATAATCTCCCGCATGATCAGAGTCGGCATATACTACGGTTTCTATGCCGGTCCCCTTAGGATACCATAATCCTAAGTGCGTAGTACCTTTAATGTATCGGAAGATACGCTTAACCGCTTCAAGAGATGAGGTTTAGGGGCCTCCTTGGAAGGGGAGGGAAACGAGCCACAAAGCAAACACTAAACATGATATCGGGCCTACTTGCCGTTAGGTATAATAGACTACATATCATGCCTCGATACTTGGTACTATCTACCGACTCACACTCTTCATCTTTTATGAGTTTAGTATCAAAGGACATAGGGGTTTTTATTGGTTTAGAATCCTCTAGAACAAATTTCTTAAGCATTTCTTTAATATACTTAGATTGATTAAAGAAGATACCATCTTCTATTTGTTTTATTTGTAATCCAAGGAAGAAGTTAAGTTCACCCATCATGCTCATCTCGAACTCGTCATGCATGATTTTGGCAAATTCATCACACATGTCTTGACAAGTCGAACCGAATATAATGTCATCGACATATATTTGAACAATAATGAGATTTAAACTTTTCTTCTTAGTAAAAAGAGTGTATTCAACCATTTCCTATTATTTTATCATCCATGTGTTTAATAAGGAAAGCTTTTAATCTATCATACCAAGCTTTGGGTGCTTGTTTAAGACCATATAAAGCTTTCTTTAATTTATAAACATGATCCGGTTTTTCAAAATCAATGAATCCCGGAGGTTGTGCCACGTATACCTCCTCATTGATAAAACCGTTCAGGAATGCACTTTTTACATCCATTTGGAATAGTTTAAAATCTAAGGCACAAGCATAAGCTAATAATATTCTAATGGACTCAAGTCTAGCAACTAGGGCATAAGTTTCATCATAATCGATGCCCTCTTGTTGGTTGTAGCCTTGAGCAACTAACCTAGCCTTATTTCGAGAAACAATACCGTTCTCGTCTAACTTATTTCTAAATACCCACTTAGTTCCTATGATTGTCATATTCCTAGGTTGAGGAACTAACTCCCAAACGTCATTAGCAACGAATTGATTTAATTCTTCTTGCATGGCGACTATCCAACTTTCATCTCCTAACGCTTCATTCACATTCTTAGGTTCTATAGTTGATATAAAACAAAAGAAGTTACTTTGGTTTTGGGCTTGTGACCTAAGGGTTCTTTGGTTAAGGTTTCCTATGACATTTTCTAATGGATGGTTCCTAGATTCCTTAATGTTGACTATTTCATCGATCTCTAAAGTTTCATCCACAATGTCGTTTTCTAGGTTTTTCTTTTTGGTGACCTTAATTGCTTCTTCTTCATCTAAGTCATCATCCACCAAGGGTGATGTCTTAGAGGGTGGAGGAGTTTCATCGAATGTCACGTTAAGTGATTCTTCGACTTTCCTAGTGTGTTTGTTAAGGATGATGTAGGCTTTACTATTTTGAGAATAACCTAAAAAGACACCTTCGTATGACTTTGGGTCAAACTTGGTAAGGTAGTCTTTTGTGTTCAAAATGAAGCACTTGCTTCCAAACACTCTAAAATAATCTAGCGTATGTTTTCTACCTCTTAAGAGTTCATAAGGTGTTTTTCCTAGAATGGCTCTAATGAGAATTCGGTTGAGAATGTATGTTGAAGTATCTATGACGTTACACCAAAACTTTTGTGGTAACGATTGCTCATTCAACATAGTCCTACTCATTTCTTGAAGTGTCCTATTTTTCCTTTCGACCACGCCATTTGATTGAGGAGTGCGTGGAGCTGAGAAGTTATGTGTAATACCGTTGGCATTACAAAACTCTCCAAATTGCACCTCATTATCAAATTCTCTACCGTGATCGGTTCTTATTGACACTATTGAACAACCTAATTGGTTTTGGATTTTCCTACTAAATATTTCGAATTGATCGAAAGCTTCGGTCTTATCCTTAAGAAATCTCGTCCAAGTATACCTAGAGTAGTCATCTACTATGACTAGGGTGTAACGGTTTCCTCCGTAACTCCGTACGGCGGATGGACCGAAGAGATCCATATGGAGAAGTTCTAAGCATCTAGTCGTTGAGACTACATTCTTAGCTTTGTGACTAGCATGAGCTTGTTTTCCCATTTTGCAAGCATCACAAAAATGTTGATCAAACTTAAGCTTAGGTAGGTTTCTAACTAATTCCTTAGAGGCCAACGATTGAATGAGACGCATATTTGCGTGTCCTAATCTCCTATGCCACAAGGTGGAATTTTCATCAATCGTTGTTAGACAAATTTGATCCTTTGGCTTATTTCCTAATTTCATCACATATAAGCCTTTCTTCCTAATACCTCTACCTATGACTTTACCGTCCTTAGTGATTTCACTATCATGTTCAGAGAAAGTTACTCTACACTTATTGTCACATATTTGTCCTATACTTAGCAAATTAAATCCTAAGTTATCAACATGTTCTACATTATCTATTTTGAGAGAGTCATTAGAAATCGTACCTTTGCCAATGATGTTACCGCGAAGATTACTACCAAAAATGACGTTACCTCCATTATATGCCTTGTAAGTGGAGAAGAGCTTTCGGTTGCCCGTCATATGTTTAGAGCATCCGCTATCCTTGATCCATTTGTTGGGCTCCAAGTCGACTCCAAGGCATATCTATTTATATAAGACAATAACTCAAACATTTGGTCCCCAATATCTCATGGGTCCAAAGTTGTTAGTGCCAAACATCCCTTGCATTTGATGCAATTGGTTGGGATGTGAGAATGGGAGACACATTTCCCATGGCATGTAACTTTGACGTGGAAGGTTGTTCCAAGTTATAGGAAAGCCATGAGGTTGGTTTTGTCTACCAACATGTCTTCTTGGTTGCGGTGTTTTAGAACGAGGATAATTATTATTAACTTTTCTAGGAGGTGGGGTTTTTGACCTAAAGTTTGGTTTCGAAAATCCAACTCCGGGTTTTGACAATGGCTTATAGAATTGTTTAACTTCATTGTCACTAGCAACATGAATTTTGGCTTTGTTTACAATTATGTGTTTTGGTCTAGGGCCCAAAATGATTTTTTGAAAAGACACAATGTGTTTCGGTCTAGGACCCAAAATGGATTTTTGAAAAGACATAGTTTTCTCAGATCTAGGCGTTGCTGGTGGCGGTCCCATAATTATTTTGGGGGCCGCCTGGTCATTTAGGGGGCCGTCCATATTTATGGGACCTTCATCAGAATACGCCTTTTTCTGAGCTTTTACAAATTTTATTTCCTTAGTTCCACTAGATGATGCTTCAAATGAATTAAACCCTAAACCTAATTTATCTATAACACCCCCATTTTGACAAATATAGCAGCGGAAGCTAATCTAGGGTATTATTTCATAGCACAACAGTCATAATAATAGAAAACGACTCGCAAAGAGACGTTTTTGTAAAATTTAGTTTTTCATTAATTTTTTCATCTGAGGTTTTACAAGAGAGAGATCCTTTAATTAGAACATAAAGATTGATGATAACAGTATAGCCATCTTCAAGTCGTGCAACTCAGTACCATAAGATGCTAATTTCCTGATGATTAAATTGCTAAAAAATCAACACAAAGGTTGAGTGAAATTCATAGGTTTATGTTAAACAGTTTGAATACAAGTTCAATAGTGGGTTACGTTGTTATACACCCATAAGTGTAATAATTGCAATGAGTATAATTATTATAGAAAATAGTATTATTGCCCTAAGCTCATGACACCGAGACCTTGAGATAATCAATAATCACAAGAAGTTGCCCCAACGGGTGCCTTTGCCAAACACCCGCCATTAGTGATTCAAATGAAGTGCGTTGGTTACCAGGAAAGTTATAGGTACACCCAAACGGGGGGGTGTTCTGTTCCCAAATAGAATCTTTAACAGGCATTTGCGGCTTACCTCAGCCGGAAAGTTATATTAACTGTTCATGTTAGTGGGGTATCTTAATGGCACAAATGTAAGGAACTTTTAGGCAATATGATTCATGTATTGCATACTAGTTAGAAATATACTCTTAGTTTATAATTTATAGCATGTATCCCCCTTGCGGGTTTATGAAACATTTCAAAGATTTAAAATGCGACGCTATGAACTCACCTTAACAGGAAAATCTGATGGATGTCAAAAGTATATCAAGTGAAAGCAACGGCCTCGTCACGCAACCTGGGGTAATATGTCAAGTCTTAGTTTGATTGTTTAGGTTTCAAAACTTTACAGAGTTTAACATACATATTTGATTTATTAATTTATGGAATTATTGTATCACTGTTTGGGCTATCATAATTCAGAGGTCATAAAATATCGTTTGAGGGAGAAAAGGGCACTCTAAATCGTTTAAATTCCCAGCGAACTCTGTCAAAACCAAATACCCAAATTGGAAAACCCCTCACATTATTTAAATTCCCTAGTAACGTGATTAAAATAAGATTTTAAGTTTATTCAAATCTAGTCGATGATACATCTGTTGATATAAACGTAATGATTTTATAATGCGTCGATCGATGATTAATAGTGATAAATGTATCGGGTTTTAATAAAATTGAGTCTTATAATATTAATATATATATTTGTATAATTTATATAAAAATATAATATTTTATATTTTTAAGTTTTCAAAAATGGTAATAAATACCCTTAAACTTTTACAAATTTAGTCCTTTATATATAAAGTATATGTAATTTAACTTCTTACTTTAGAGCTTGGCTTAACAGCCCTTGTGTTTATAGCCTTTAGGAAAATGACATTTAAAGTCCCTCTAGTTATATATTTCATAAAGTTACGATATAGTACCCCTATGCATGTAAATCTTTGCAAATCAAGTCTAAAATTATAATTTGATATTTTTGAAATCCAAAAGATGTTTTGCAGGAATGAGCTTATTAGAATAAGCTAAAACAAGATGTTCTAACATAACAAAAGTTTAGAAAAAGGATTCGTTAGCTAGAAAATCAAAACGGGTCGTTTTTAGGGTTTTAACTAAAAACGCATGGATTTGAGGATTCAAGGCTTGAACAAGAGCTCAAATCGGATCTTAGGAGTCTTATGAATATTCTAAAACAGATTATGAGCTTATTGAACAAGATTTAGGCATACTTGAGCTAGAAAGGGGTCAAAATGGTGTTTTTGGGTTTGTACGCCTAGAAATGACTTCAATGGCTTCTTCCTTATTTCTTCTTGGCTTCAAACTGATCTTGGGGCTTCTCTTGATCCTCCTTGGTTTGGTTTAGAACTCCATTTGTGTTTGTGATGAAGATTTGAGGTGTGTTTGAAAGAGTGTGTATGTTTCGACTTATATAGGGTTCGAATAGGCTTGGTGCCCAAGTTTGGGGTTTTGATTAGTGTCAAGGTACCATTAGGTTCGCTGCATTGATTCATCCGGCAGCTTTAGTGATGAGTATTACAAGTAGGAGAGTAGGATTGAATGGTGGAAAGACCATGCGAGGAGATAGTTGGGTGTACGCAGTTATGGCTATAACCTTGGGACGGCATCACAAGCTTGGTGATGCAAGGTGTTGAGGGTGGTTCGTGATCGGGAGGTGGTTGCTAGGCTTTTGCGAGTGCGTTATCAAGGTTAGTCATAGAGGTGCTTGAGGCATGTTAGGTTGACTAGCTTCGTTAGGTTGTAAATGGCGTCTGTGAATAATGCAATCGAACGAATGGCCGTGACAGGTTCAAGGTTTTGGTCTCGGCGTCCCTCTACAACCCCCGCTTTAGGGTTTTTGGTGTTAAATTCGAATTAGGGCTTGTAAGGGTTTTAGGATGTTATGTCAGTGGTGTGTAGGATTATCGGCTCGCGTAATGTTAGGATTAGGGTTTAGTAGTTAAGGTTTAGGGTTTAAGATTAGGTGTTTAGCTAATCAAGCTTTAGGTTGCGCTACTAAATGGGTGAAATTAGGGTTTATAGCGGTTTTATGGATTAGTTTAAGGTTTTAGTTAGGGTTTTAAGATGATTTTCTGGGTGGTTAGGTCTTAAGGTTTCTAGAAGGTTTGTGCATTGGTATTGTACACATTGTGCCCTAAGTTACCTTCTTCGCGTGGTAAGACTCTTAGAATGACTATGTAGGAGGAAATGAGTCGCAGACGCTTTGAGAGTCGCGCGCTTCTTGATTTTGTACATTGAACATGTTAAATGCTCGATGTTCTACTATTGACCTGGGTGGGCTCCATCACCACTCCACTGCTATCTCGCTACGCCACCCTACAAAATTATATCCTTACACGAATGTCTCGTTGCATTCTACACTATGTACACATGTTTGAAGCGCTTTGCACAATTCACGTGTTATATGTTATACACTCTTGTACTGGTGTATTAATTAGGGTTTTGTATAAATGTTTAACGATTTAAAGTATGTTTTGATATAACGGTGTAAAGGTATGTTAAATGAATAATTGTATTGGTAAAAATGATAATCTAAGATTAGGACTTGACATATTAGGATGTTTACATGATATAAACATAGATAGAATTGACATAGGTAGGTTGCGTGAGCCGTTACTTTGAGACAGATGGCAATGTTCACGTTGTGCATAATGAAGATTAAGCAAAAATTTCCATTGTAAAAAGGGTATACGTATTATATAATAGATTGAATATTTCAGCTGCATTTATTTAATATATGGATAATTTACATTGATGAAAACTAGGGTGTTATGTCTCCCTCACTTAAAAGAAATCTTGTCCCGAGATTTAGTTGGATGCCGGAGTGATGTTTGGAATAACAGATTGTGGATTTGGCCCGAACGAATTTGATCTTCACGTTTCCCACCGTAAATTTGGTCCTCTTTGGAGTTCCATCTTACTTTGATATTGGAATACGGACTTTGTATCAGTTCTTGACTTTTCTACGATCCATGATCTTCCATGGTTCTTCCCACAAAGTTGAGTTTGTCATAAGCATGAAGTTCTTTCATTAGAATGACAAGGGATTCGTCAGATAAGCATTTCTTTAGATTAGAAACGTTGAAGGTATTGTGGACATTTCTGAGTTCTTCAGGAAGTTCAAGTTTATACGCCACTGGACCGACCCTTTTAAGGATCTTAAATGGTCCAATGTAACGGGGATTAAGCTTGTCCTAAGTTTTCCTAATCGGATGGACACACTTTACGAGGGTGACACTTTTAACATTACTCGATCTCAAAAACTTGAAATTCTAAAGCTTGCGTATTAGATTGCTGGCATAACTTCTCTGCCGGTCTCTTACAGCTTGCAAGCGTTGTCGAATTTGCACTATTTTCTCGGTGGTTTCATGGATTATTTCTGGTCCCGTAAGTTGAACATCTCCAACTTCGGCCCAACAAACAGGTGATCTGCACTTTCGACCATAAAGTGCCTCAAATGGTGCTGCCTTAATACTGGCACATTGGTCAATCTGTTATTGTAAGAAAATTCTTTAATGGTAAGTGTTATTCCATCCTTTCCAAAATCTTAACACAGGCTCGCCTCCCCCCCCCCCACCCCCCCCCCCCCCCCTTTCCCTCCCCCCCCCCCATAAGCATGTCTTCGAGTATTTGGATGGTCACTTTCACTTTGTCCAATCAGTTTCGGGATTATGCACTGTGCTCATGTCTAATTTGAGTACCCAAAGCTTTTGTAATGATTGACAGAATTATAGCTGTGAAGATTTGTCACGATCCGAGATGATAGATATTGGCACTCCATGCCGGGAGACTATTTCCTTTATGTACAATCTTGTAAGGGTTTCCATACTATCTGTCTCTCGGGTAGGGATGAAATGTGCGGATTTGGTAAGTCGATCGACAATGACCCAGATTGTGTCATGTCCGTTTGATGTTTTGTGTAGTTTTGTGATGAGATCCATCGTTATTCTTTCCCACTTCCACATAGGAATCTCCGGTTGTGTAACAACCCGAGTTTCACGACGCGTATGACGATCGCGAATTCTACGTCATGATATTTATTTTATAAAATCGCGTGAGCGAACGTCAACATTTAAAATTTTATTTGTCGTAAATAATTATTTTCGTATTTTATTACGAACGGGAATTTAAAATATTTATTTTTGATGTTTTGCGAGTCACCGTTTGACCGTTCGTTCGTTAATCGTTTTAAGCAACGTAAAAATTTACGACGTGTCTCGTTATTTTTTTTAAGATCGTAAATTTATTACTTTTATGAATGTCGTCTCTTTTCTATTCCTTTGAGCCAGATTCGCGTTTTAAAATATACGCATTTTATAAAATGTTTTAAATTAATAAAAGTGTGACGGAAATAAAAATAGTCTCGGAAGTGAAATCCCGAGCTTAAGTAGTCGGTTTCTATTTAATAAGAAGTGTGGTGTGTCAAAAGTTTGAAAGTAAAAAGAAGGAGGGACCATTTTAGCCAAAGCCTCAAAGATGTGCAAGTATAAATATTATTTATACTTCCATTCTTAAAATAAAAACACATACATCACCAAAATTTGTCTTCCTTTTTCTCTCCCCCTAGTGACCGGCCACCACCATTCCACCACCGCCGGAAAAGTTTTCCGGTCACCGGAAACCGCCGTGTCGCCGGAAAAAGTCACATGCACAATGATCAACTTATATTTTCCGAATCCTCTCTTCATTTCCTACACATCTACGCAATAAAATAACACATGCAATGAGTATTTTTGGAGTTAGAATCCGGGTTAGTTCCAAACAATTTCGTTTAAAAGGGATGTTTAAATTAGCTAGATAAACATTATTTGAAGCTCGGTTTAAATGGGAAAAGCCCGGTTTTGATGTTTGGGGTTGGTTCGAGTTCGGCAAGACACGAGAGGGAACGAGTCGAGTTCCATTCTTGTCCGATCTTGCTTATTATAGCTTTGTAAGTATTTTTAATACTTGTGTTATTTTTGTTTTTGCAATTTAATCGATTTAGAGTTATTGGGTGTGATGAAATCCGATTATACTTGCGTCGAATAGGCTAGATGATGATATTGGGTGATTGAGAAAATGGTTTTGATGTGTTTTGTAAGAGGTATTTTCGAACAGCAGGTTTGACACGGAAAACGAGGTTCGAAAAATCATAAAAACTGATTTTTAATGTTGAAATATGATAGAGTTCGTCCTAATGTACGTTTCGGTAATTCGAACGTCCCGTAACTCCTAATAACGAAGAAGTTATGGCCGATCGAAGTTTGGAAATATTATAAGTTAACAATCAGCTATTTTAAAAGCATACATTCTGTCCAGAAATTTTAACGAGCGTTTTGAGCACTTTCGAGTCCGTTTCGGCCTTCCGGCGAAACACGAAAGTTGTTCGGAATGACGTTTTCTATAAAATCTCTTTTTGGTCAAAGTCACGAAAACGTGATATAGCGGGTCAAAACCGATGGTCAAACTGCTGCGTTTTTATTAAAAATACAAGTTACAGCAGATTCTTGCAGGGGCATTTTCGTCATTTTCCGTCGAGTTTCGGGTCTCGGCTAAAACTAAAAAGTTGTCCGGAATATCGTTTCGCATAAAATCTCTTTTTGGAATTCTACTTGGTGAACGGGAGGAAGGCCAGGTAGATCTTCAGGAAAAACTTCTGGGAATTCTCTGACTACTGGGATATCTTCTAGTATTTTCTCGTCTGACTTGTTTTCCATTACTTAGATTACAAAAACTTGACAACCTTGAGTTATGTATCTTTTAGTTTTTATACAAGATATGAAATTTAGTCGGGTTTTACTTTGATTACCTTGGATGATTGAAGTTTTACCGTTGATTGGGATGTGGACGACTTTCTCGTCACAGATAATTCTAGCATGATACTTGGATAATCAATCCATACCAATGACAACGTCGAAACTACCGAGTTTGATCGGCATAAGATCAATTTCGAAAGGTTGGTTTAACAAAGTCAGGGTTGCACCCTGAATTATGGTGTTTGTGCTTACTAAGTTTCCGTCAGCCATTTCAATATTGTAAAAGGTATCTATTTGTATTAGGGGAAAAATTAGAATAGAGGCAGAGATATGGATACGAAACTTTGTATCGGCTCCAGAATCAAATAATAACTCTACTAGATGTTGGTTTAGAAGGGGAAACATACCCGTGACTATGTTTCGGGTCTTGGTGAGCATCCTATCTCTAACATGGTAGGTCTCTTCCCTGGGCATTGTTGTTGGTGGTCTTTCGGCACTGATTTTCATAATCCCTTTCTCTCCACAGGCATGACAAGTAAATGTCACTGGTAGCAGATTACTTTTTTTCCCCCAAATGTATGGCCCTTGTTTTTGCAGATCTTGGTCAGATGGACCCACCTTGTTACAAGTATTACACTTAACAGTACAAGGTCATGTGGATGAAGAGTCGCATTTCTTACACAAGGGGACGGTTTTCCATTATACCAATTGTTTTCATTTGGAGTGACAGCATAAGAACCTAAGGTTTTCTAGCTTTGTTCTATTTTGGCTGGTGATTATTGTAGCAGTTGTGGTGTTGGTGTTTACGGTATTGTTGTCGTTGAAAGTTCTTCTTGTCGTCAAACTTTCATTTGTGATCACTGATACTTGCACGAGGTGCTGGCATTGTTACCTGATCATTTAGCTCTGGGCTACTGTAATGGGCTTCCTCTAGAGTTTGAGGTTTAGAGGCGGTAACATTCCCTTTAATACTTTGAGGCAATCCCCCGATGAAAACTTCCATCATTTTCTCAGAATCTGGCACCATAGTGGGATACAAGGTTGCCAATTCCTAGAATCTTAGCACATATGTCTTGAGATCATTCCCCTTTATAGTAAGATGGTAAAATTCGTCTTCCATTTTTTGGACCTCAGTTCGAGGATAATATTTCTTTATCAAAAGTTTCTTGAATTCAACCCATGTAATCTTGTAAGCTTCTGCTATCCTAATAGGTTGGGCAAAAGAATTCCACTAGGATAGAGCTTCTTCATTTAAAGTACCAGTAGCAAACTTCACCTTACAATCTTCGGTACAATTACTATGGGAAAACACTGATTCAGTTCGCTCAAACCAGCAGATAAGTCCAACAACGCCTTTCGTACCTTTGAAGTTGATAGGTTGACAGCTCATGAACTCTTTGTAGCTACACTTTCTTGCTACAGGAGATTCTCTTGGTCTGGTGGTATTATCAGTATTTGCCATGTTAGCGGCTTGTGCTTCTAGAGCTGTGAAAACACTATTAGCAACTAGTTTCTTGATGGCAGCCTGAGTCATGGCTGGTGCTTCAGATGTTGACGTCCTTTTGGGAGGCATTCTATCAACATAAGACAACACGTAATAAGAATGATATCACAATTCTTAAAATGCGTAAGATTCAAAAACAAACATTGTCACAATAGTGATATCATAGATAATTCATAAGTCAATTCATACAAATAATGTATCTTATGATTTATTTTGAAGTCCGGTATGATTCTAATGATGAAGGACGGAGATGTAATATAGAAAATGCTGAATATAAAAATGGGATACCATTATTTTATATCATGAATGACTTGCCTTTGTACTGTACATAGTTAAAATTTGACAAGTGTTGTTATTTATACCACACATCCCGTGGCTAGGTTCTAACAAAAGCTATAACTAGTATCTAATCTAGTAGTCCGATGGTCCTTAGCAATCCTAAAGCGAGCCAGAGCAATCTTGCTGTTATTTCCCATTTGATTTCTTTAAAGTTTAGCAATTTAAGTATGAGACTCTCGGAGTTCAGCTTCTAGATTGTCAAAATCTTATTGTAGGGTCACCCGACCATTTTCGAGACCTTTTATTTTGTCTTCTATGTGCTCAATGCGGTCGAGAGAGAGTTCATCTAGATGATTCAAAATTTCCTCAGTTTGCTCCTCATTATGTTCTAGACTTGTCTTACGAGAGCTTTCTCCTATCTTAAATGCTTAAGGTATGGTAGAAGTAGAGGAGGATGATCGCTTACGACCTTGTTTCTTAAGTGGCAATAATTCCTCAGGAAGAAAGAATTCTTAAGGATTAAACATTAGAGATAGCAATGAAGATGGAGGGATAATAGTTGGTGGTGGAATAGGTGATTCTTTAGCATAGTATACATGCATGACCTTCATATAGGGGTCATCATGAAAAAGTGAAAGAGTTGGTGAAGCTATTAGAACTAAACCAAATGAGTATTTGAAGAGCTAGAACAAGTTTTTCCTGGTGAAGTTGGGACATAGTCTGGGGAAGCCGTGATATAGTCAGGAAAGTTAGAGGAAAACGCATCCTCAATATTGGAAGTAGGGTGGCTAGGAGAAGACATCGCTCTGTCAACAACCCAGTGGTAAATATATGTACTTTACATACTATTCCAGAAGATGTAGTGGCACAGAGGACTTTCTTGGATGGAAAAGAAAAGAAAAGTAGTTATAGTTAAGGTTTCAACCTTGTTTCTCTATAACCTTGGCTTTGATACAATCTTTAACACCCATTTTGACAATATTAGCAGCGAAGCAAATTCTGGGGTATTATTTCATCAGTAAACAGTCAAAATCATAGAAAATGACTCAAAATAGACGTTTTTAAAAAGATAAGTTATCATTCTTTATATCATTCAGAGTTTTTATAACAGAGGTCCTAAATCTTACATGTAAACATAAGTTTGAATGATAACAGTTTAAGCCATCTTCAAGTCCAATGCACTCCGAGCCATAAGTTGCTCAAATTACTTGAGATAAACTGCTAAAAGGTCAACACAATGGTTGAGTGAAATTCATAGGTTTATTGTAAACAGTTTGAATACAAGTTCAATAGTGGGTTACGTTGTTATACACCCATAAGTGTAATAATTGCAATGAGTACAATTATTATAGAAAACAGTATTATTGCCCGAAGCTCATGCACCGAGACCTTGAGATAATCAATAATCACAAAAAATTGCCCCAACGGGTGCCTTTGCCAAACACACGTATAGTATTTCAAATGAAGTGCGTTTGGTTACCAGAAAGTATAGGTACACCAATAGGGAAGCTCAGTCCCAAATAAATCTATTCACAACATTCGCGCTTACTCCGAAAAGTAATTAACGGTTCATGATAGTGGAGTCTTAATGGCAAAAGTAAGGACTTAGGCAATAATATATCAGGATAACATTACGTTGGAATAACACTTGCATTCATGGTTTATAGCATGTTATCCCCCTTGGCAGGTTTATGAAATTTAAGAAGATTTAAAATGCGAGGGACTATGAACTCCACACTTAACAGGGGAAATCTATGGTGTGAATGACAAAAGTATATAAAGTGAAAGTAACGGCTTCGTCACACAACCTGGGGTAATATGTCAAGTCTTAGTTTGATTGTTTATGTTTCACAACTTTATAGAGTTTAACGTATTACTTTGATTTATTAATTTATGGAAATATTGTATCACTGTTCGGGCCATCATAATTCAGAGGTCATGTAGTAAACGTTTGAGGAGCCAGGACACTTTAAATCGTAAATCCAGCAAACTCGTCAAAACGTATACCCAAATGAAACTCCTTACATGAAGCTCCCTAGTAACGTGATACGATAAGATTTTAAGTTTCTTCAAAAGTTAGTCGATGATAAATTACGTTAAATATATAACGTAATTGTTTTATAATGCGCCGATTGATGATTAATAACGATTAATGTGTCGGGTTTTAATAAAATCAAGTTTTATAATATTAATATATATTTTTATAATTTATATAAAAATATTATATTTTATATTTTTAAGTTTGCAAAAATGGCAATATATACCCTCGATTTATAAACTTTTACAAGTTTAGTCCTTTATATATAAAGTATATATAATTTAAACCTTTAACTTTAGAACTTGGCAAGATAGGTCCTTATAGTTATAACTTTGGAATAATGACATTTTCAGCCCCTTTAGTTATAAATTTCAGAAAGTTACGATATATACCCCTTGCATGGAAATAATTTACTCAAATCAGTCCAAAAGCCATGCAAGCTTGATTTTAAGGTTCCCAAATGATTATTCGAGGTTATAGCTTATTAGAATAAGCTAAAATAAGATGTTCTAACATAACAAAAGTTTAGAAAAAGGATTCGTTAGCTAGAAAAATCAAAACGGGTCGTTTTTTGGTTTAATAAAAAACGCATGGGTTGAGGATTTCAAGGCTTAACAAGGTTCATTATGATCTATGAGTTATTTTATGAACATTATAATACAGATTATAAGCTTATTGAACAAGATCTTAGGCTTACTTGAGCTAAAATGGGTCGAAATGGGGTTTTCGGGTTCGTACGCCTAGTAATGACTTCAAGGGTTCTTTTCTCTTGATTCTTGGCTTCTATTCTAAGCTTAGGGACTTCTCTTGATCCTTCTTGGTTTGAGTTAGAACTCCATTGTTGTATTTGATGAGTTTTGATGTGTGTTTGAATTGTTGCTTGGATTCGGCTATATATAGGGGTGAAACAAGCCTTAGTGCCCAAGTTTACTTGATGTAATGGATCTAGGGCTGTAGATTGATGACTATGGAAGGCTAGTGATGAGTATTGAGAGCTAGGAAACTAGATTTGAAAGGTGTAAGGGTTTTGAAGGGGTTCAGGTAAAAAGGAGGATAAGTAGGTAACAAAGCAAGACTTGGTGCTTAAGGGTGGTGATAGAGGTGCTTGTAAGCTGCTTGGTGATGTGGTGGTGATGTCATAGAGGTGCTTGAGGTGCTAGGGTGCTAGCTTAGGTTTAAAATGGGTCAAAATGAAAGAAAAAGGTGACAAGTTGGTTTGATTTTGGGTTGGGGTTTTAGAGTTTTAATTCGTGTATTAGGGTTAGGATTAGGGATAGATTATGGTTTAGTATTAGGATTAGTGTTAGGATTAGGGTTTAGGATTAAAGGTTTAGGGCTTGTTTTAAGGTTTAGGGTTTAGTTTTACGTTAAAGTGAAATTAGGGTTTTAGGGTTAGGGTTTTAGGATGAATTAGGGTTTTAGTTTTAGGTTGAAGTTCATGCATTATAGTGCTTGTACTTGTGTTAAAGTGGTGGTAAAAGTATAAACTGATTTAGGAGCTTAAAATACCTATTAGGTTCTTTTGGCATGATTAGCTTGTACATTGTGCTTTAGATGTTGTACTTGATTCAGAGGGAATTAGATATTCAAATGTGATGCATTGTCACTTGGTACACATGTTTTGAAGCTTGCACATTCATTTTATATGTATACATTACATATAATTAGGGTTTTGATATAAACGTTAACGTTTAATGCTTATTTTGATATAACATTTTGAAAAGTACGTTAAATGGATAATGTACTTGGTAAAATGATATTAAGATATAGACTTGACATATTAGGATGTTTACATGATATAAACATAGATAGAGATGGTATTGGTAGAGGTTGTGTGAGCTCGTTTACTTTAGAGATGCAAGTTACGTTGCATAATGAGATAAGGCAAAAATTTCCCTATAAAAAGGTAGTATATATGTGCATCTATTTAATAGATGGAAATTACATAGATAAAATTGCCGTTGTTTATATATTGGGCGCTAAATCAATATTATAAAGGATCTTCTCATGCTGGATCAAAGTGACCGTTTCATGTAACTTAACGAATTGATGGATATTAAGAGATAATGCATACGAGAACACCCGGATCTACAAGGAAAGAACTAAGAAATGGCACGACTCTAAGCTTCGAGGGGATAAAGATTTTAAAGTAGGAAACATGGTATTGCTATTTAACTCTAGATTCAAGATGCATCTGGGTAAACTCAAACCAAGGTGGTACGGTCCAAATGTGGTAAAAACTATGTATCCATATGGGACCGTAGAAATCATAGATAAAAATGGAATTAGCTTCAAGGTCAATGGACAAAGGTTAAAAAAGTACCACGAAAGACTATTGATACGGAAGTAAAGAAGTGGTGGAAAGGAAGAAATACTACGTGAAGAGAAGTTGAAGAAAAGTCTAACTTATAGAATTCGCTATAAACAAAAGTGCTTCCTGGGAGACAACCTGGATTGTCGATTTATTTTATCGAGGTCTGTTTTACAAACTTTCCAATATGGCGTATCGACTCCATACCATAGATGTATGATTGTATGGAGTTATCAGTCGTTAATTTTTAGCGCACTTTGAAAAACATGTCGTTGTTCAGTGATTGGCAATACGGCGTATTCATGCACATGATACGGCGTATTCACCAGACTGGCTCATATCTAGTTTGTTTAGTTTAGTTTAAATTAACCGTAGATACTAAGATATGAATGCACGTTTTCCTATTATTTTACACAGGACCTTAATTAAAGAAAGGAAATCAACAAATTGGTTGAAGTATTTACAAGTTTTGAGGTGTTGGAGTCTTGAAACTTCAAGACGACTGTTCAATGCATGAATTCTTGCTTAATAAACCTACATGGAGAATCTACCGAGCAAATATCAGGGGAGTTTCTCATTCTAATTCTTTTTAATTCCCGTATTTAATGTTTTATCTATACAACGAGGACGTTGCATAATTTAAGTGGGGGGATGGAATTAGAATGTTTTAGTTTGTCACTATTTTTCACACTTAAGTGCTTAAATTATGCTCAATTTTAATTTTTTTAATGGTACTTTTGTGAAATATTACAATACATAACCCGCATACAATAACCCTTGTTAGATATTGTGTGGATTTAACCTTATTTCGTTCCAATTGTTTACCCAAAATTCAACAAATATGAGTGTGCTTGTGATGTATTAGACTTAGTCTATGCTGGTATATCACTCGAGACCGCAATGATGAGTACTATAGATTTATATGGAGTACTTGTTTAATGGTAAAAATTTTAGGGATATACACACTAAAAAGCCTTTACATGTTGACTTATTACACTACTCACTCGGTTAGTTAACCCCCATGTAAACCCTTTGTTTACTCTTACTTTATGAGTAAGATACCCCTAGAACAACCCATAGAGCCAATCCTTTAGGAAATTCACCAATTGTTTATTTTGTTACACTTTTACACCTTAGCCTACCCTGTTAGATTGAGTATATTTTACAGTTGCTAGTTGCTTAAAAGTGTAAAGTATGTATTTCCCGAGTCTTGTGTCAATTTTGGTACAGTTGGAAGAATTTGCACATCGCAAATGGGAATGTATAATATAGTCAAAACTCATGTATTTTTACTACAATCTTAATTAATGGTACGTCCGAAGAATGAAGAATTACCGAAGGAATTATTCGGAATTATTATGATCGTGAAGATGGTGAAATGTCACACCCCCAAATTCACTACAGCGGAAGACTAGATTTGGGATGGTGACTTTGTGGCGTGAAGAGGACTTGATACGAGAGATAGACCTCTACATGCCAATATACCAATGCAAACTTCCTATATATTCCGTGAGATAGAACACCTCAGAAAAGCATTGCTAAAGTGTCAACCTAAAGTTGGTCGAGTTCATAGGGTTTTGACGTTTGGATATAGGTGATGAACCAAAGGATTTATAAACCATAGCATGAAATATAGTAATTTATATATCACAAAGAAAAGTAATTTACTTATTGCTAAAGCTCACAAACACGGAAGCGTAACATGTATCTGTAGATAAGCCTATGAGATGTTCAACCCAGCGACTCCGTAACTGACTCCAAAATGAGAACTGTGTTTGCTTGACTAATTTTAGTCAGACAAACAGGGATGTCAATCCTGATAGATCTATCCATAACATTCGTGCTTACGAGTAATTAACAGTTCATGAAAAATTGGGCAATATAGCAAGTTGGGTTGAATAGGGACTTATACCAAATAGTAAATCAATAAATATACTTGTGTTCATCTGTTAAAAATAAGCAATGTTCTCACCCCAAAGGTTGATTTAAAACAGTAAAAAAGGGGCTATGAAAACTCACCTTGTTAGTTAATCGTCTGGAATTGCTAATGAATCAATGCGCGTCAAATAGTGACTTGGTCAAACACCTAGGTAATTTTGACAAATCTGAGTGTACATTCTAGAAACATAATGTATGAAATGGCTTATGCACATGGGTCATCAAAGGGCACTGTCGTTTATGAGATAACATTTTATGTTTTCAAAATGTTGATTAAACCGTTGGCTCTATGGATGATACACAACTTTACATCTATAAGTATATATACATAACTTGATAACATTATGCGTCGCAACTTATATCTACAAGTTTATGCGATTTATATCTTAGGAAAATATAAGCATTAATTGTAAGTGACTAAGTTTATATATTTTCCTATCACGCCTATTTATTTATACTGTAGTCGTCAATTAATTTGCAGAATTATCAGTTATATATATATATATATATATATATATATATATATATATATATATATTACGGTTCGTTTGACTCGTTTAATTTATTTATAAAGTTTATTTATTTACATCTAATACCCTTAAGTTTTAGAATAGCAGATTTTAGTCCCTCTATCTTCTAAATCAAGTAAATTTCACAATTAATCCTCAAGTATTCGGGTTATCACCTTTAATCCCTTAATTTTTCAAACATTATTATACCCAATTTTTAACCTTTATATTTCAAATTTTAAGTTTTAAATCTTATAACTTTTACGTTAAAACCCGAGGTTTTTAGAATATTTTTAGTGTCAAATAAATTTTATAAACCGTGTTAAGTTTATTTACCCGTTTAAAAGCTTGGTTTCGTTGTTACCAATTCTAAGTCGTCGAAAAAAATGTTATTTAGCTTTTCTACCTATTCAAAATAGTCTTGTTTCGTTAACGCATTTGCCCACCCGTTTTGACCTCGGCTGAGACGACCCAAGAGCTTGAAAATCACGCATGTTTTAATAATTCTTTGTGTCTAAGTTTTTATAAAACAATTACATGTATTCGGCCTTATATCAATATATATAAATAGTCCATGGGGTCCTTGGCTCTTCCTTTTCATTATTCGGTAGCAGTCAACCCAACAGTGGAGTTAATAACCACTGTTGTGGTTTCTTCCTTCACGTGATATAACACACAAACATGTGAAACTATATTTTCTCACTTATTTCTCACAATTCTGTTTTATCGAGTTAGCCACTAGCTAGTTGAACATTAAGACGCAAGGACGTTGTTACGTCCTTAGCGGGCTGCAACAGTTTGCAGCAGCCCACCGTAGCTCTGCTCGCATGGCAATGGTGGCGTGCGCGCATTATGTTGTAAAAGAGCGGTGTTAGGTATCATGGGGGTCTTTGTACAAGCAAGCAAACATACTTTTCTAGGTTTCTTTAGGGGCTGTGACGTCCCAACTGCGAGCCACGACTCGTTGTGGTTCGTCACATACCACCTCGTCATGCCCAGATAATCATGTCGAGGTTACAAGTATAAAGTCCTATGCAAATTCCGTATTACCTAGAATCTACTCGTCCCTAGTGAGCCAACGTTTTGTTATAATGTATACGTTTAAAGTTTTTGTAAAACCTCTTGATTCGTTGTTCATTTTCTTGGATGGCACGTTTTACACTAGTTTATTTTAGAACAACACTTACGTTTCCATTTTTCATGCATGGTCCTATGAGAACTCGGCATGTGTACGTACACAAGGATCATGCATGGGTTGTACATGCATGTCGTGTGCTTGTCATGTGAACTGAGGCCCTCGTCTAGCTTGTCAAAGCTAGGCGTGGTTCGTTTACGTCATACGTTGGACTACAAGGAAAATAACATAATAATGATTGATGTTAAGCTATGAGTGCGACTTACCAAGGACCAAGGTTGCTAGACGATGAGGAGAGGTGATGGTGGTAAGAAAGGCTCGAACCACCTTGGTTACTACCTCTTTTAGCCTGACGTCTCTTAACTCCCAACGAAACCCTAAACTCAAAATGTATTGTTTCCCTCTTGTTTTAGTATTTGAGTTATGCTCGAAGTGTATGTGCATGGCTCCCATTTATACACTAAGTATTTTGCTCGGTTACTGAGAATTTCCAAATGCATGTAAATGGTTACTATTCATACAACTATTCAAGAATATTGCAATAGTGGTACTTCCTAAGACTATTTGTCATCATCAATGTCTCCTATTACTATTTGGGAATATCTACTATTCCTGTTTTTCTTGACTTTCATTTGAATCAGATGTTGGGACGTAACATCATGTGAAAGGTTTTAAAAGAAAGAGATAAATAGGGTAGTATGTAAGTATATATGATGATGTTCTTACTTGTATTATTTTCTTTTTGAATTTGGTCATGGGTATTCACTTGAGTATAGATGGTTCCATAAAATAATATAAGTAAATGACTTCATTTTACGACTGTAAAATAAACATGGTTTTTACCACAACGAGTTCTAAAATATCTTTTTAGACATATAAGTAGATAAAGAAATATTCGCGTGCTATTTAGGCTTCCTATAGCACAAAGTAATGCATGCTGCTCATAAGATAACTCTCTTTTGAGATTAACGGTAAATTTAAGTATATCGCGGTAATAGTTTTATTAAGGTAAAGATAAAATCTAAATTTTTACAGAGTGTCACAGTCTCCCCAGGTTAGAAGATATCGTCCCAAAATCAAGGCGTTGTAGGAGATTGTGGGTTTGCGAACAAGTGAGGATATTCGCTCTTGAACTGGTCCTCAAATATCCCTTTATGATTGTTCTCATCATCGGGGTCGGGCCTAATACGACAAAATATTATGGAATATCGTTGATGTAATAACAAAATCTTAAATTATTTTGCTTTTTTTGTCTTATAAATACTACCTTATTTCTCTCAAATCTTCAAACTTAAATCCCACTACAAAAAAAATATTTCAAATGGCCTGTTCGCTTCCTCATACCGACTCCGAAGTCGAAGCCTTGGTGCAAAGATTAATTAACGAAGATAAGGGTCGTCAGGATGCGCTTTTGGAGTTAGCCTTTCGGTTTGAAGATTCATGCGCTGTCAGAGACGATCTTAGAAAAGCCTATGAGAAATGCAATGACATTCCTCGAGAGAGTCGTGCTTTGATTGGCACTTTCTTAAAAGAAAGTTCTAAAAATGATCACAAGTTGCATCTTTCTATGTATGGGAAGGCGTCACGGCTAGAGAAACACATGGGTGCTAAGTTGGCTTGGCTCCGGGAAAAGTACTCCCACCGTACACGCGAAAGTATAGGTTGTTCGTCATCACAGGCTAATTGCTATCTTACCGAGAAAGAGTTACATCAACTTCGTATGGACGAAGAAGCTCTAAGAGAGACGTTGGAAGAAGAGGCCATGAACAAAAAGGCACAAGAGGAGAAAATTAGGCAAAAACAAGCTGAAGATGACAAATTCTTTTTAGAATTTGGGGTAGTGAGATATGACTCAGAGTACGAGTCATCGGATTAACGATTTGAGAACTGCTGTAACCATGTTGTTGTACTGCCTTGAATAAAACATTGTTGCCTTAAACTATGTACTTGTATTTCCACCTTTGCAACCCAACGGTTATTAGGTTAGTAATCTAGTAAGTTTCAATGGATGCATTTGATCTTTGTAGTATCTCAGTATCTCTAATAAACTATAACATTGTTTCGCGACTGTTGTCCTACCATAGTATTATAAAGGCTTATGTACACATTTTGTTTGGAACAATTTGAAGTGATTATGGCTACTGTCTCCACACTGTATATAAAAGTGTTTGCGTGAAATTCGGAATTTGAATTAATTGAGCGGAACATGATTACTGTCCCTCTACAGTATCATAAAGTGGTTTAGGGATAGTGTTATCAATCTGTAAACTTTTCGATTCCCAAAATAATTAATTTATGAGATTATATAGCAATTCGGAAAATTTTTGGTGAATGATTTTACCTTAAGGGATTGAAGTAAGATTTAAATTTCTATGGGGTATCGCAGTCCTTCCAAGTCGAAAACTTTCGTCCTGAATTCAAGTTGTCGTATTCGCGGTGTAGGTTAAGAAAAAGAGGAATGTGGCGAGTGGAGCTCTAATGGCTAGAAATGTGGTGAACCGTTATCTCCACTCTATATATAATTTGTCAATTTCTCACATTTGTCAAAACATAAGATAAGTTTTAAATTTTTCATCCTTCCTTCGGTTAAAATGTCGTATCTCGTTCCTTTGATCGCGGTTGTGTTTGTTGTGGTGGTTGGTAGTTATTTGGCGAGTGTTCCAGTGAAGAGGATCTTTTTTACTCTTTTAATTTCTTTTTTTTTTAAGCGGTTCGTAATCGTAATACTAGGGATTATTGTGCCACTCATCATTGTGGCGATTGTCGTAGAAGCTTTCTAGAAAAAATTGCTTTCGTCAGTAAGCGAGCGGGTTGTATCACCGTTTTGTCCTTGGGTATTTTAGTTAGTCTGATTCTGAATCTTCCTAGGGAATATCATCAAATGTTTCCTCTTTAACTTTGCTTCGTTTATGTAGGGTTAAATCCCTATGATACACCTTTGATGCATCGTAGTTTGTTTTTTTTGTTTTTTTTGGAGTTGCTCTGGCCACTGTCTTGAATGTGATGGATGAATAAATGAGCATGCTTTCAAATTTGTTATTCCACATATACATATCGACTACTATTGAGCATATCCTTGTCGACCTAACTTATACATAGTTGATCAGGCTATGTATACCTTAGGTTTACATTAACATTCTCCTTTTTCATCCACCTCTAGTTATCTGTTTGTGATTGTAAGTATAATCGATACTAAGACCCATAGTGTATATAAATCGTTGTCTCTTTCAAGCATCAGATGAATGATGTTATGTTATATGTCAATTTATGGTTTATTATTTCTTCGCTACTTGCTACCCTATTTTGTGATCCTCTGAATGTTTTTGTCACTTTGTGTGGTTTATTCTTGCTACGTGCATTTGTTTCATATGTTGAAGTGCATTATCTAGGTGTTGTAAAATATACTCTCAGCGTATAAGTTATTGCGAATAGGTTACTTTTGTTGTAAGTTCGGGTTTGATCGTAATTGCTCTGCGAGTCTGACTATGTCCATCATGAATATTTTAAATCAATAATCTTCACAAACTCCTACCCACTACGCCGCCCCCTTTTCCTATATCTTTCAAATTTCACTTTACTCACTCCTCATCTCATATTATCGCCCACTTCACCATATCAAGTTTTTCATCTTCTTCCCCAAAACTGTCGGTTACCAATCCTCATGGGATTTCCAATCGAGATTTTCACTCCCGTCATGATCATAATCATCACATCACTCGTTTTGCTGGTCTACCCGATGTGTTTCTTCTCACGCGGCGATGTATCTGTCGTTTTAGCATTTTACATCTTTGTTGTATTTCCTATATTTTGCATTTTATTGTATTATGAACGAAAATATTTTGGATCTGATTGAATAGGATTTCGCGTTGCGTATTTTATTGCTTCATCATTCCCGTTATAACCATGTATTACTATGTACCCCACCTCGCATCTTGGTAACGTTCGAGGTTATTACCTGGTAAGCTTTTAGATGTATTCTGCATTTCTATTTCCGTAGAAGAGTGTTTATTGGTCGCGAAGGAAAGGAAATTTTGACTGACAAAATGTCGAATAGTGAAAGGAAGGGTTGATTTTGATAGGGATCACTGTTTCTTATCTGAAACATGATATGTGGGTCTTTCGAAATGATCCTTCAAGTTTCATAGTGTTCATCGGAAATAGTTTCCCTATCTCTGTTTCCTGAGCACATGATTGTATTCTTCGTTTGTTGGGCAATGGGTATACTTGTTTTGTACTTAGCAGTAATTTGATAGCGTTATTTTATTGGCGTATTAAGATGTTTGTCATACAACTTTAAAAATATTAACTATATGGTTTCTCCTATACTGGGTAAATGTATTCAGAAAACATTTTAGGACAGAATTGTTATTTCATTTATTATTTTATGAAAGTAAAGTACAAGTCCTCATCAATTTCTCTGCTTAGATGTCTCTTCGTAAACTGGGATACAATGTTATAGCAAGTCTGGCTGTTTTGCCTATAGGCCTAGGCGGGCTAGAATTTTCTGAATTTGTTCATGATCCTCAGCACGTCTGTTCTCGGCATCATCTGCCCTTATCTATAATATTGAGATCTCATTCTCTGCAGCAGCGAGAGAATCCTGCAATTCGGATATTAGAAGCTCTTTGTCTTCGGTGTCTGCATGAAGAGTGTCAATTTCCACCTCTATGTCCTCTAGTCTGGCCGTCACATCTTCTAGGTTGAGTTTTGATGTCTCGATGCTGTCTAATACCGTCAGAAAAAAGTTAGTGCATCTGGGGTAAAATGATGGCGATGAAGGTGGATCTACTTCTCTTCGAAGAGGTTCCATGTTACGTGGTGATATGAGTAATAGGAACACTGTGTGTGATTATTGTGCTTGGAGAGTTTCATCAACCTATAGCAGGGGTCAAAGTTAATTCTAGTCCAAGTAGTTGGGTTGCCTAAGGGGTTGGTGAGTCAAGTCTTCTTGGAATGGAGTGTCCCGTGGCGGCTTCCTGCTCTCAGGAGTTGTCAGGCACGTTGCTAGAAAGTGATTGAGACATTCCTCGAATACCACTGCATACGACAAAATGGAGTTTCTACTTCTCAATCCATATTAGAGGTAGAATTACCTTATATGGTGCCAGCTATTTTGTTTAGATAAGATTCATTTTACTAGCTTTGAATGGTTATTGCCGCTCTATTTCGGGTAGGATTTCATAGCGATATGTCTAGGAGTGTTGGATTCAAGCATTGATACATTTCTTGTTAGGAAGGTCATTTAAAATTATTAGTCGCATCCATATTTTAAGACCTAAGCTGGCGACTGGAAAGTGGGGTAGGATTCCAGACAATAGATACATATCAGTATGGTTTAATTTTTATTCTTGACTCAGGGGCTGGTGTAAACCTTTATGTCTTAAATTTCTTTCCGTAGTTTTTTGACTGCATAATCCGCGACAATTGTCCCTCCTTACTTTTACCCGGGGCGAGTTTGTTAATTTTCTTCCCATTAATAATTAGTTGTTTACGTTTCCCGAGCACATGCAGGCTGTGACATTCGTCAATAGTGGTCTGTATTACAGCGATGCATGCTTTTTGGTAGATTTTTGTATACTTTGAAATACTTTTAAGTGTATACCGACTTAGTAGATAGTAGTATATGTGTTTCATAGAGGTCGCTATAGGGAATCCTCGCGTAATGAAGTAATGAGTGGATGATTAGCAGGGTATCCCGAAGTGTTTATGTAAGTAACCCTCATACAATGAGATAGTAAAAATGTAATTATTGATAAAATCCATAATATTATGTAAGTGACCTTCGTAGTGTGATATTGGTTATAAGGTTAATTATTTGGTGAAAGTTATGGTAGTTTCCTTGCACTAGGATGATACAAATGCGTAATCCATAGGATATGTTGAAACAGTAATCTTGAACAACAAAGATATAACCAAACGCTCCAATATTATTAGATTAATAATACAAGTACTCTTAACTTAGTACTGGGGTTTACAACCTTGAAGCTTTTCTTAATCGACTTTGACAACTATGAAAACTGGTAATGAATATGTCCTTAAGAGCCAGTTATAGTCTAGAGTTACTAATGCAACCTAGTTCTCTATAACCAAGTGCTCTGATACCAATCTGTCACACCCCCAAATTCACTGCAGCGGAAGACTAGATTTGGGATGGTGACTTCATGGCGTGAAGAGGACTTGATACGAGAGATAGACCTCTACATGCCAATATACCGATGCAAACTTCCTATATATTCCGTGAGATAGAACACCTGAGAAAAGCATTGCTAAAGTGTCAACATAAAGTTGGTGAGTTCATAGGTTTTGACGTTTGATAATAGTGATGAACCACAAGATTTATAACCATAGCATGAAATATAGTAATTTTATATATCACAAAGAAAAGTATTTACTATTGTCTAAGCTCACGACACCGAAGCGTTAACATGTATCATCGTAGATAAGCCCATGCAGATGTTCAACCCGCGACATCCGTAACTGACTCAAATGAAACTGTGTTTGCTTGACTAATGTCAGTCCAAGACAAACAGGGATGTCAATCCCGATAGATCTATCCATAACATTCGCGCTCCCTCAACCGGTCATCCGGTCAAGAAATTGACGGTTCATGATAAATTGGGCAATATAGCAAGTTGGGTTGAATAGTGACTTAGACCCAAATAGTAAATCAGTAAATGTACTTGTGTTCAACTGTTAAAAATTAAGCAATGTTCTCACCCCAAAAGATGATTTAAAACAGTAAAGTAGGGGCTATGAAACTCACCTTGTTGTTTAATCGTCTGTAACTGATAGTAATGCACGTCAAAAGTAACGCGGTCAAACACCTAATTAATTATGACAAAGTCTGAGTTACATGCTAAAATATACTTAATGAAATGACTTATGCAAATGGGTCAAAAGGTATTGTCGTTTATGAGTTGATGTTTTACGTTGTCAAAGCGTTGATTAAAACCGTGGCACTAGGACGACCTTATACAACAAAAACGGCTAATCCCACATGAATTTATACCATTACGCGTCGTAACTTATATTTACTCGTCTATGTGATTTATATCTAAGAATTATAAACATTAATTGTAAGTTACTAAGTTTATACATTTTTCTTATCGCGTTTATTTATTTACATTGTAGTCATAAATTAATTTGTGAAATTATCAGGTTCATACATCACGGTTCGCTCAACTCGTTTAAGTTTCTTATCAGAATATATATATTTTTAATCCCTCGACTTTCCCCATAATAATATATACCACTCTTGTATTTTATACTCTTATCCCGTTTGTGTTTAAAACCGAATAAGCTTTAAAAATATTCTTTTTGCGTTAACTAAGTTTTATAAATCGTATTAAATTTATTCACCCGTCTAAGACTTGGTCTTCGTAGTTACCCATCTCAAAGTTATTGAAAAATGTCATTTAAATTTTCTAATTATCGAAAAATCATTTGCTCGTCAAGTAATTTCCAAACCCGTTTGGGTTTTGTTGAAACGTCCCAAGGACTCGAACAACATGCATGTTTTAATATATATCTTTCGACTACTTTATAGGGTAATTTATATAATGGTTTTAGGAGATGTTTACATGTATTCTTTCTACATAATATAAAGTAACCAAGGGCCTACACCATGTTTTCTCTCTCGTTTTCTGTCGCATACAAGTTGTATTCATGCAAGTTTTTAAAAGAACATCACATGTGTTATTATAAAATATTACCCACATGGCCACTATTTTTCTTTTCCTTTCTCTGGTTCTGGTTTGGGTCGAGTACAGATAGTGGTTCAGAACCAGTTGTGTCTTTTGTTTCTTCACTCACGCACCCTTAGTAATATATATGTATATGTTTCCTTCTTATTCACA